>JADBJO010000355.1:127500-130000 GCA_016801955.1 Conus betulinus | reverse complement strand
GTTAAAAATAACATCATCAGGAGAGGAAACAAAAAGAAAGGTGGCGGGGGTGGGAGTCGAGCTCAAAGGCAGTGCATGCAATCTCTCTTTGTTTTGAAACTTAGGCGTTTCCAAAATGCTTTCGGGAAATAACTGATAGTAGCTGTACAGACATGTAGCATGAGATACTGTAACGATATTATCTGTATAAATCGCCAGATCTGCAACGCTGGGAAGTCAAGAGTCTTACACCACGTATACACTGGTGGTATATCAAGAGACGAGTATAAAATCACGTGCGCAAAATAGTAAGAGTATACAGTAAACATTGAACAACGGATCTCCAAAGACAGCCCCCACAGGCCATTTTCACAGCATGTCTGTGAGTACAGCCACGCGCTGGAATCACACCGAAAATGTCCTCCTTTGCAAAAGCTGAGTGAATGAGAAAAAAATATTTCTTGTATTTTCTTGCCTGCCTTTAAACTAGTAATATTAGACACAAGTAATTAATTAAAAAAAAAAATCAGATTCCAACATCCACAAACAAGTTCAGAATAACCTGTACAGTCTTACGAAAACCATCACAGTCAAAGGAATTCCTTCCAATTGTTTACGGATATTATATAGCAGAAACTATGTTCAGCAGACTATATGCTGGTCACGTTTATCTTGTTACTGTACTTGTTGTCTCACACCATCATAAGGTGAGGGGACTCTATGGTACATACTGTGTGACAAACCACTAAGCTCCTAACATTTTATTGATTGCTGAAATTTATACGGTCATAGGCACAAACTCTTCTTCGCTGCGGATACTATGAAGACCTTGTTCCAAGATGATCCACACGATGCTTTTAAGTAAAGCTATCACATTCGATCTTTAAAAACATAGCCATTTGGCAATATTTTTAGATCAAGTGGAAATGGCGGTAGAGTATCGTTTAAGATCTAAAATCGCATATGCAAAAATTATGAATAGGGCAAGAATACGCACAGTACTACTTTCCAAAAGTTTCATCGTACACGAATGATTGGCTGCGGATATATGCGGTTTGAACAGGATTCCATCAATTCTATTAGACACGCAAGACTTGACTTTTTCTTTTCATTTTTACGCCACAAGCCAGAAAAACTGTTAATCAGTGAGTCATCAACAAACACCTAATACGCACTCGATAAAGATATTTTGGCGCCTGTTCCCTTGCAGCAAATGACTGGATCCAGAACTGTGAGAGACTGCTGCTTTTGAAAGCTTTCAACTTGTTGCATAACCACACCAGGCCGAGAATAAAAGTGTCCATAATTACGACGCGAAGGGAACTTCCGTCACCTTTGAAACAAATTTGATACTTTCAGTTCAGTCTGTATTCCCACACCCCATCCACCCAGGAAAATTCCAGTTTGTTCTCTCGCAGCCCCAGCAAACGTCGCGGACTTAAAGCTCGGAGAGCTGCAGGGTCGAATCCCCTCAGGGGATTGTCGGTCTTCATCGGAGAGCTGCAGGGTCCAATCCCCTCGGGGGATTGTCGGTCTTTATCGGAGAGCTGCAGGGTCGAATCCCCTCGGGGATTGTCGGTCTTTATGGCACTTACTCAGAACTCAGTGCGCTATGGACTCAAGTACGAAGACTGAAGCCAATAAGTCAGGTTTGATCCACTTAATGGTTATGAGTGCCTTGGAGAGTATTGTATAATTCTTTGTTTAATAAACACTGCAGGGTTTTGTATTTCTCGGGCCTGGTTAACGATCGAATACATTTGCAAGGTTCTAAAAGAGTAGCCTTGTGATGTAATCTAAGGTCAGAATGGAACTTCCTAGCACCATCTTTACCATCATCATCATGTTTGATCTAAAAGCCTCAGAACCTGTGGTCGTTGATGCCCTGCTCTACACAACTGAACGTCACTGGTTACTCTGCAGCAGCGCCGTGTCTCCTTTGGTGGGTTGTCACGAGACAACTTGACAGTTGATTGCTCCCAGTGGAATTTATATGCTACACTGCACGACGATGGCTGGTCACATATAACCAGTTAATGTGATTGTATCCATAGACTGCGCTCCTTTGGATGGACAAACTGTGCGGTAAAGAAAAGTCATCATTCAAAAACAGAAGCAAACATTTAGACCCTACCCACAGCCACCCATCCCATCCCTCGTCCCAACCCCCTTAACATCAAGGAATGGCTCATTTACTTTGGTTTGGGTTACTGTGGTAAGAGTACACAACAGTTCTTTTGATTTTTCATGTCAGAAGGGTGTGAATTCGATCAATGCTGGCTTTGCGCGTTAACCTTTGGAAGCGAGACATTGACAAACATCTGGCCACATACTATGGCGTTTAAAACGAAATGTACCATGTTATGAAATAGAACGTAAATCTGCGTTTATGATCCCTTGACCCTCCCCTTAACAACAATCGGCGGGGTTTGGGGAGGTGGAAGGGGACGGGAGCAGGAGCGAGTCAGGAAGAGAGGGGAGGACAGGATTTCTCTTTGAATAACTTGGGATATGAAACTGT
>JADBJO010000355.1:117500-122500 GCA_016801955.1 Conus betulinus | reverse complement strand
TCTGTCTGTCTGTCTGTCTGTCTCTGTCTCTCTCTCTCTCTCTCTCCTTGATCTTGTAGAACATCAGAAGTCGCCAAATCGTGCCTGTCCACTACACCACGGTTCATTCCTAGACACGAAAATAGCTTTCGATCAGTTTGAATTGAAACAAGTCACAAGACTTGTCTTCAGGATTCGTGGAAGAAGACAGTCACGTCCTTTTCACTTTTTCTGCAAATGTCGCCCTTCACACACTTTTGCTTTGTTTTGTTCTATGCAGTCAGCAGTGAGAAAAACGCCGTCGATGGTGAAGCAAATGAAATGGCAGAATTACAAACTGGTCAACGGAGCTTGAACAAGTTTCTTTTTTTTTGCCCGAGTAACTAAAACATGATGAAAATAAATCTTCATTCACATATCAGTTATGTTCAAATATCCATCCATTCTCTCTTCCCCCCCCCCCCCCCCCCCCCTCTCTCTGATAACACACTCTCTCTCTCTCTCTCTCTCTCACACACACACACACACACACACACACTCACTCACTCCACACTCACACATACACACACACACACGCGCGCGCGCGTGCGCATGGGCACACACACACACACACACACACACACACACATACACTAATTTGGATAATCCATACACACGTAGTATCCACAGAGTGAAAAGTACAGAATGGCAAAATTCGCATACTCTTAATTGGTCATGGCGTGACAGCTCCTAGGTACAGAAGTTTGAAGCTCTGCAACACTCTTCTATTGATGATTCCTCAAACATGCCTGCCTGAGCTGTTAGGGGCGTGCGGTCAGAGGTTCGACAGGTAACGTAAGGTTATGTTGCTTATAGCCCAGTCGACCGCTAAGGGCCATATCAGGGCTGCCACCGGTTAAGTCAACTCACAAGCCATATTTCTAAAAAATAATAATAATAATAAATAAAAAAAAACTCATTCACAGAACCCTTTGAAATGAACTTTATAAAAACACACCAGACATTTTGTTTAAAATTTTTCTTCTGTAAAATCTTAGCTCAGATGAAAAATGTTAATCTCGTTCAAAAGCCCAAAGATCATTTCAGGTGGGACATTTCTGAACAAGTTTTCATGGAGTCTGCAGTAATGTTTATGTCTCACATCATGCAAGTCCCAACACCCTCTATTGCATGGGTTGCTTTATGTTATTAGAAGTATTCTAGTAGTTTTGGGGGTCGTGTCTCATTCATCTGCATATTTGTTTTGAAAGTTGTAAAATTGTTATCTCTGCTTGGTTTTTGCATTATTTATGTGTATATGCCAATTGTTTTGATTATGTATGATTTCCTTTTCTTATGGTTGCGCTACGAGCAGAGTTATGAATGCGTTCACTTTCTTTTCACAAAAACATTGTTATTTTGTTATTATCAATTATCGATGTGATGGCCATGAAAGGTTATTTTGAAACTTTCGAGCTGTGCAACAGAAAGGGAATGGGCAAGCGGTGAAGGGAGAAGTGAGTGCGTACAGACTGACAAACTTAGGTTGAGACAAGAAAAGGCAACTAATCACACACTCAAAGTTAAAAGTAGGCCTATTTGTTTTATACACACAGAGAGAGAGAGAGAGAGAGAGAGAGGGACAGAGAGCTGTACCTACGTTTAAAGTAAGGGAACAACTTTCGAAAACATCATTACACACCACCAGTGGTGTCCATTTTCTTCATCTTGTCCTTGGCAGACCTTTTCATCCTTACAACTTAATTTTGCCCGCAAAAGGTTCGCTGGGACATTCCATCCTCTCAGACAAGACAATGGGAGAATACAATACACTTTGGGGAACGGAAAAATGACATTGTCAGATGCAATCAAGCATTAAGGGCACCACGAACTGGAAGCGATACTACGAAGAAGTGCTTGGGGCGGTAGGGCTTGAAGCAATACGATACGTGCAAGTACGAAGAAGCGCCGCATCAGACAGGCGGGCACGTGAGAGCACTGGGTTTCTATAATGACATTCTGGGGGAGTTCTGTGTTCAGTGTTTCTCATTTCTCATCGGGAGTCAAGGCGGGTGGGGGTTGCGGTGAGCAGCAAGATGGCTTGCTGGGCTTCAGGTTGTTTGGTAGTTTCACGCTGGGTGGGTACTCCACTTCATTACGGCAGTCTCCTGTTTGTCTTGCTGTCTTTTTTCCATCCGAGCTATTTGCGTATAAACGTGTGATCATATGAAGGCAGGTTTTGTCTGACATCCTCTCTGTCTGTGTCTCTGTCTGTCTCTCTCTTTGTCTCTGTCTCCGAGTCTCTGCCTTTCTTTCTCTGTATATGTCTGCTTGTCTATCTCTCTGTCCGTCTGTCTGTCTGTCTGTCTGCTGTCTGTCTGTCTCTCTCTTGTGTCAGTCTCACTCTCTACAAAAATAGTCAGATAGACAGACAGACAGATAGATAGATAGACAGACAGACAGACAGATATATGTGTGTGCGCGCATGCGTGTGTGTGTGTGTGTGTGTGTGTGTGTGTGTGTGTGTGTGTGTGTGTGTGTGTGTGTGTTTCTGTTCCAGAGACAGAGAGATGTTCAGAGGAACATGGAAACACTAACAGAGGTGCAAAGCACACTTAGATCAAACCTATGCACACTCTAATGCACACACAACACACATGAATGCAGGCACACATATTCCGTGATACCTGTACTACGCACGCAGCACGTTGAAACACACACACACACACACACACACACGCACGCACGCACGCACGCACGCACGCACGCACGCACACACACACACACACACACACACACACACACACACACACACACACACACACACACACACATCGCGCGCACGCACGCAAACACGCACGCACGCACAGAGTTTTGCGCTTTCACCTTTCATATAGAAAGAAATGCAGACACGCAGACAGGTTCAAGCAGGCAGGCCCTAAATACTATCGCAGACAAAGATGGAGAGGAAACATGCTGATGCACAGGCTTACAGGTTTAAAATCATTCATTCAAAGGAGCAAAACCGTCACGGAAGGCTTCGAGGGCTTTAAGATTGATCCACAATGGTTACATCATGGGCGAATCAGTAGACTACTGCAGTTCTTCGAGTTCCATGAAGGAGATCTAAGCTAGTGGGTAGCTATCGACATGTGACAGAAATCGGCGAAGACGGAAAATGCCTGAATACCAATTCAAAGGTGCGGAAGGGTCAGGGGAGACAAATCATCCACTCAGACCTCGACACACCATGAGTAGTGTCCTGCTTGCCAGGTCAGGAAAGGTCATTCAACAATGGGGGAACAGACCAAATCCCTTGACGAATTAGGCGTCTCTCTCCTCCGTTCAGCTGGTACTGTTCTAAAGCGCTGAAGTGACAGCTCTGTAAGGCTGGTTGGGACGCGTGTGGACGAAGTGGTCGTAGCTTTCGAAAGGATAATTGCAGTGTGTTGGATGTTGTGAGTTTTGCGATGTACACTGGTGACCTCGCGGACCGAAGCTATCAGTTACACTGTTTAGAAATACGCGAATGTTGGTGTGTGGAAGACTGTAATTTTACGAAAGGAAATCTTTAATGAAGCAGAGAACAGTTTACAGTTGTTGTTGCTGTATAGATGTGTCAGGTACCGGGTATATGGGCAAGCTTGGAACTTCCTTTTTCAGTTTATCTCCTTGTTTGTTCTGTGTGCTCTGTGTTGTCATTTTTCTGCTAGGCGATTTGGTGTCGTGGGCAGCGTTCGTTTGGCGTCATGGGCCTGTGAGTATTTCACCCTGCGAGCAAGAGTCACCCTACTGTGTTTGTAATATGTTTTTGCGAGTCAAACACAGCTGTACAGAGAGCCATCGTAGAAGTGGACACAACCTTCGGAAGAGTCTTTGTTCAAAAAGCCATGCAAACTAGACGTTGGAAAGTACGAGACACACGACTCCAGAAAGACTAAGGGACAGAGAGACGGGCAGGACGAAGACGAGCCAGAGGAAAGGAACCGAGAGCAAGTCTGTCAAGAGAAAAAGGAAGAAAGCTCGGGCCAAAACCCCAAAAAAAGAAACAGACACACCCGACAGTTGCCAATGGGACCCAGAGAAGTGACAGAGTAAGGAAGACGGAAGATTTCACTTCGAGAAGGTCCCCAGAAGACGTCTTAGCAACCCAGTATCGAACCTGGTGCCAGACAATCCAGGACTTCGGCCGCACGTGCCGACTGTTCAGAGACAACGAAGCATTCTATACTGACCTTTCCGCATTAGAGACAGTGTGATCGTGTGCTGGAAACCTGGCTGGGAAAGAAGCTTATGTACAGCATTTGAAACGGAGTTATATACTATAGTAGTACTGATTTTTTTTTCTCTCATTTGAATTTTTCTGTATGTATTACAGCAGAGTAAAAAGTAAACTGCTTGTCAGAAGAGAGGTGAATGCGCGACACTTAATATCGCAGAGTGTGAAATGTTTGGACACACACACACGCGCGCGCGCGCTCGCGAACCCTACACACACACGCGCGCGCACCCACACACACACCGCATATATGCGAGGATACCAAGTCATCAGACACAAAGTGAGTGTAAAAGTTCGGACACATTGTACACAAATGTAGGCCTTCGTTTTCTGTTTGTGACCCGCAGGCGTATTTCAGCTTAAAAAGCGAATTCACTTTCAAAAGATGGGAGAGAGGAAAGAGGGCCGTGTACGAGGATACGGGGGGGAGTGTGTGTGTGTGTGTGTGTGTGTGTGTGTGGGGGGGGGGGGGGGGGGGGGGGAGGGAGTTAAAAGTAGAGAAACATAAAAACTCTACCGAAACTATATACAATATATACTACAAGATACAGAATGAAACGGAACTTCCATACGTCATCAATCCATCCCTCCCAGCATCCAACAGGAGAAGTCACTCTAGTCTTTCGCAGGACGAGCGTCGCGTTTCGTCGTCGTTCGTAAGACGAGTGCTACTCAGGCACGTCGCCAGTTCTTACCGCGGGGCTCTCAACTCATGGTCAGTCTGGGCCACTCGTTGTCTCCGTCTCTTGGTCTCTACTTCACA
>JADBJO010000355.1:87500-105000 GCA_016801955.1 Conus betulinus | reverse complement strand
AATGCCACCACACATGTCACCCACCACTATGCCACCACAATGTCCGCAATAACCGCCACTATCAACAGACATGGACCCCCCCCCCCCTAATACCCCCCCCCCCCCCCCCCCCCCCCCCCCCCCCCCCCCCCAAGACATGACCATCAATCTCATCACAGCTGCCGGCACCACAGTGGACTCACCTCCCATCTGGTGGTACCTGGAGTCACCGCTGAAGACCACCACCAGGAACACGCACACATGACCATCAGCACCACAATCACCACCCCCAACACCCTCTCTCTCCTCGTCAAGGGCGACAACAGAGACAGCAGCCGCTCCTCCGCCCCTCTGTCTTTTCGGCAGGAACCTCACCCTCGCCGTGTCTCGCGGACACTCCACGTCATCCTCCAGGGACCGGAAGTTCCGATCATCGTCGTCCACGAAGTTCCGGCTCCGTTCGTCCCCCCGGTCGCCGGAGACGAGGCTGGTGATGAACTCGGTGCTCTTGCCTCTGAGGTGACTGTCCACCCTCAGCGTGGAGGCGGACGTCAGGTTCGTGGAATACTTCCTCAGGATCTCCTGCTGCTCCAGCAGCTCCTTCTCCTGCTGCTTCTGCAGCTTGGACGAGGACGCCAGTCTCGTGGACAGCTGAGGCGTGGAGGAGGAATTCTGCACCGTCAACAAGCTGGACAACGAAGGCGACGACCTGGGCCTGGGCGGAGGAGGGAGGTGGGGGATGCAGACGGAGGATTGCCGGGGGCGCGGGCAGTCCGGCTGCTGCGGCAAGGACAGCAAGGATGAGGCCGAGCGGGGTCGGGACGGGGGCGGAGGAGGGATCTGAAGCATGGAGGTGGTTTGCAGGGACTCGGCGGAGGGAGAGAGGGACGCGTTTTGGACCAAGAGGGCCCCGTCGTGAGGGGTGAGCTGGTTCTGCGACCGACAGGACCCCGGGGGCAGAGAGACGCCAGGGAAGAAGCCGGGGGAGGGGGAAGGGGAGAGACTTCGCGCCATTTCTGTGGGGATGTCATGGTCTGTACTGTATGGTCTCTCGGACTGGTCGTCTTCACGTTATCATATGTTTGTGTCATGAACGAGCACACAACTCGGACGTCCAGTTGAAAACTGACCTCAACTGATTAAAATTGGCTCCACTTCAGACTAAAAGGTTGCCTGAAGACAGGATGAATACACTTTCAAACAAATACACCTGTCTGGATTTATCTCAATTATCCGTAAATTAAAGTGAAATAAAAGAATGAAACTGCATTCTTCATCACCGTTTCACATGAAGTCATCCGTCTTTCTACACTCGAAAAAGGTTTTGGGATCATCCGAAGTATCCCGCAGTTGCTTTACAAGAATGTTGTGTGGTTCTTCACTCTGTACTGAACTGTCAGTAGTTCATAATTCAGAATGAGAAACAAAACATCACTGCTGGGGAACCAATAGGCAGTCTTCAGCTCGGTGTCTCCGCGTCGTCAGTGGTTTGAATTTTAGCAGATGAGACCAAGATCCCTTGATAAGGAGAACAAAAAATGTGGATTTTCTGCTTTTTTTTTCAATCAAACGTTGTTTTCACACTTCTCTAAACCATTCGCATCCCTTTTTGTGCAGTTCAAGTACTCCGTCGAACGTGCACATAAATCAGGACACAACTTACGAGTCGCTCTTCACCGACGAGTCGCAGACCGCTGAATCTGTAGCTTCTTAGTTTATGACGAACCAGTCATTACGACTGTCATCGCGGGCAGAGAGAGAGAGACCCCGGGCGGCGTCTGTATGTACAAAGCAGCTTGATTAGCGCCGCTGCTTGCTTTTAGTCTGGTCAGTCCTCTGTGTCTGTGCAGACAACGGCACGCGTGCTTTGGGTCTGGCCCTAAGTCCCCCCGTCTGTTAGCCCATCATACAAATACGACTGCTGGCAACTGGTCTGGTAGACTGCTGACGCTTTCGCAAAAATTCCGCATCTGGTATGCTTACTAGCGATCTGAAAATCAAAAGGCTATTGTGTAGCCAGCACGTAGTTAACCTATGAGACGTGAACAACTATGTAATATGTAAACATGCGTATTTATGCGTACATTATAAAGGTATCTTTATGTAATCAAATATAATATTTAGAAAAGTAAAGTATCTGTAAACTGATGCATATATGTAGATATAGGGGAAAAACGTAGAACAAATAAAGGAATTAAACTGCGGAACTTACACACACAGATATATGAAATCATAATAATAAACCGGGGTACGTGTCAGAGTACGTGTCCACAAATACTACAAAATAAGCCGATTATTGAAATGTGTCGATTATTCTCATCAATTTGCAGTCAGTGCAACCAATGTCGCACCGTAAAGAAGCCACTAGAGTATCGAGTAAAGACATGAAACGTACGAAGTGTGTGTGAATTGATGCGCTTTTATGCGGAGAAGCTTGATTTGCAAGTCGTCCTGTGTTTGCCGTCAAACAATGACACAGCGAGAGAACATAACTATTATCGTGTCATCTAAACCCTTTGAAAAGATCCAGGGTCACACCGTTTTGACTCAAAGTGACAACAACAACAATAACAGCAAAAAAAACAACAACAACAATGCACGTTTGTGTTGTGTAACGAAACGGCTTGGTTAAATATCTCACAATTTTCTCTATGTCAGATTTGATGTGGAGAAGTGAGGGGCAGATTCAGCTGCGGGTGGGAAAACATTAGCGTTTCATTCTGCCTTCTCGTCCCCTCCCCCCCCCCCCCCCCCCCCCCCCGCTGGGATATATTATGAAAGGAAGCGTAGAGTACAGCCCTGTCATGTAGTCTCAGACCGAAATGGAAATCAGCAGCATCATCTTAATCATCCTCATTCTCATCGGTCAGCATTAAAAAAAATCTCTGTCCCAGCCTCTGTTCCCCCACACATGATGATGTGCGACATCGTGTTATATGTGCAATGATGTGCAGTCTGCGTAACATGGTGTGATACGGGTGATATTGTGTAGTATAAGTAGTATGTGTGGTGATGTGCAATATGTGTGATGTCATGTGATACTTGTGATGTCGTGTGATTGGTCTGATTACCATGTGATTCTTTAGGTGATTATTTGTCTGCTGACTTCTGCGACCTTCCCGCTCTTCAAGTGTACTGTTTTTTCTAAACAACTGTTCTTTATACCTTCAGTATCGTCCCATACAACACAAAATAAAAAGATCAAATTTAATTGTGAACTTAAGTAAGAAAAAAATTGCCGTAAATACAAATATTTTGCCATCGTTAAAAAAAACAACGACCACGTTTCGTGTAAACTTTGGACAGATGAAATCTTGGCTTTCAAACTACTAGACCAAGGATGCATACACTGAATGGCTCAGACTCAAAGCTCCATTTTGACTGATACTCTCTGCATCCGTTCAAAATTCGATTTGTTGTTCTCTTCCCTTCGCACATGCATCATGTAGCCTAGCGCCCATCGGATGCGCGCGAGCGTAATGAATATGCAATAACGCAAGTGCAACAGGTTACTCGAGATAAAACAAACAATAATAGATCGATAAGTAACGCAAAGGAATTATGGCTTACTGTTCGTACAACATCTTTTACTCAAAAGCAACAACAGAAACAACAACAGTATCGATTACCGGTTTTACCATTCTTAGACTTTGTCAAAGAAAGACATTCTGACAGTAAATAATCATCCGCTCTCTCTCTCTCTCTCTCTCTCTCTCTCTCTCTCTCTCTCTCTCTCCGTTCAAAATTCAAGATAGCTGGGTAAGCAGAAGCGGAGAAGGGGAGGAAGGGTGGTGGGCGATGGGATGGGGTTAGCAGGTGCGTGGTACAAGGCCCACCGAAAACGCAATCAACAAAAAAATATACATACAGGCAGAAACCAAATGCAAATGAAAGTATGGTAAAGGCAAGGAACAAAAAATGCAGTCTCACAACCCTATTTGCTAATTGATGATAAGGAAAAAGCGTAGGAGAAGGTGAAGAAGAAGAAGATTACACTTTAGGAAATAATGATGACGGTCAGGCAGGCTGTAGAATCAAAGCAAATGAGAAGATACAAATTAACAACTCACAAGATACAGCTGTCCCAATCAAGAACTCAAATTGCCCAGGCTAAGAGCTGGCACCTTCCCAGCTGCCTGATGCCATGAAAGTTCGACCCACTTTGCGTAAAAGTACTGAGCTAGATGCAGGAAAACGATTCACATGAACAAATTCTTCAACGCTGATTACAGACACACTCAATAAAAGCGCACGTGTCACTTCTGTTACGGTCGCAATGGAAGAAAAAAAAAAATCGGTGAAATTGTCCCGCATGAAATGAGGCATTTATATACCTTTCCCGCCTTTATTCTGAGCTCTCGGTAGGAGACTTTACAAGGAACGTGTAAACTTCCACACAACACTTTCCTTTTTTTTTCCCCTGCGTTATGATGAAAGCACGAGAAGAAAAAAATACACGAACTCCCCATTTTCATGAGACAGTGTCGAGCATCCTTGACCATAAAATGAATAATTCAAACAAAATATATCATGTTTCTTTATGTACCTTATAAAATTCAGTTTCAATCCCTGGAAGTGGATCTGAAATTGCAATCTGCACGAGCAATATCTTCCTCACTGAAAAGAAAACTGTCGTCTGCTTCCCACCGATCTCACTGATTTGGCAGGAAGCGGTGATCTATAATGTTTGGCGGCCAAGAAAGGGAAATTATTCCCGAGAGCCGCCCAATGGAACGTGGACTTGACTGCTGTAAATATCGCAGCAGCCAATCATGTGTTGGCAGGCAAAAATCAACTGTCGTCTAGGAAACGTATGCGGCGTTTCCTGTGTGGCGCGCACACTGGATGGCAAGCAACGTCATGCCCGCGTGCATTGACGTGGGCAGGAGGAACAGCCAAACATGATTTTAAGCATGGTGTCTCGTAATCGTAGTACGTTATCTGCTCTTGGTGTAGTGTGTGTGTGTGTGTGTGTGTGAAGATACGAAGTATCTTTGGTGTGTGTGTGTGTGTGTGTGAATTCAAAGTGAAACTGTATTTTCGTATCCTACTTGGAATAAGCACTGTATCTGCTTTATCTGTATCTGTATAAGCAATAACAGGAAAAATAATCATGTGGTCATGCAAGTCCTTTCCTCCATTACACTAGTATTACTCTCACCCGGGCGTGCGCGCGCGCGCACGCGCGAGCGTGTCTCTGTGTGTGTGTGTGTGTGTGGTGTGGCACAATTCCCTTTTTTTCTTTGGAGTGGGGTGGGGATGGAAACGAGGCAACCACTTGTGGCCCTCTACTCCTTTCATAATGGAATCGACTGTTACGGTGTGTGTGTGTGTGTGTGTGTGTGTGTGTGTGTGTGTGTGTGTGTTTTTTTTTGTTTTTTTGTTTTGTTTTTAAGCAGGAGTCGTCTGTCAGCAAACAGTGATCTCCAGCTTCTTTTGTCTGAAAGATCCCGGTATTGTCGGGCAAACGTCTGGTTTGTGGTCGGAGTGATTAATCTGCTGTTTTGTCTATCGAGTCTGATATCCTTCAAGTGTGAAGCAGGACTGGGACGGGTTTGCTCCAGTCGGGGCGTTGAAGCCGATCGGTTGTTGTTTTCCTACAGACACAGTCCTGGCTGCCAGGTGACATCGCGCGAGGACCCAGGAGTGGGGAGACAGACCCTTCTCGAAGTTCGTCCAGAGACTGATGATGTGGGCGGCGCAGCCTACCTTCCCGATGTATTAGCCGTGGTGGCTTGTCTCGCCGGGGGGGGGGGCGGCTCCTGGTGGTGTGCGGCGTCTTGGTGATCGAGCGCTACATCCGTGCGACGATAGCGAGGTTGGACCGCATGGGGTTTGAGCCCTGGGTTCCATCATCGTGATCGGCACCTTGCGGCTCGAGTAGGCTGGGGAAGACAGCGCTCTCACGCGGACAGGCGGGATCCTTGGGTGGGCATGGAGCAAACAATGTTCTGTCAGCAGTCATCCTGCCCCTCCCTGAGTCGGCCCCGCACGGAACGAGACTACCTCCGCTCGAGCATGAAGACAGGCCGTCTGAAGGCCCTGAAAACAATCCGGATGGGGCACCGAGACGCCAAATATCGACAAAAAAAAAAACAAACAAACAAACAAAAAAAAAAGAGAGAGAATGGAATATTATGGTCTGTCGCTGAGAGCGTCGCACAAAAGAAACCTGGGGCGTCGACCCAAACCTCAAGTCATTCAGGACATCCGTCCAGAAACGTGTAAAGGACGGAACCCCAGTCTACAAAAGATCTACCCACCTGCCACAGTGCCAGCTAGATGCCATGATCACACAATGTTGCAGCTCAGAAAATTCTACTTTGCATCCACAAAAAAAAAAACAAAAAAAACAGTGTCCTTACAGCCTGCGGCTGATAGGATGCTTATCTCCCGTCTTCCTGCTGTAAAGTAGGATGGAGTCTTCAATACGAAAAGACTTTGACCTATGTTCAAGTTCTTGAAGCCAGGACAGACATTCGTGGTCCTTGTGCAGTTCCTTCGTGCAAGTGTTTAGCGAGGCAGAGTAGGGGGTGGGAGTGGAGAGGTGGAGGAGGGGGGGGGGGGGGGGGGGGGGGGGGGGGGGCTTGCAACTTCAAATTTTGTGTCTGCGTGATGAGACATTGCGGCCATTATGCACCAGGGCTTTCCCTTGGTTGGGTCCAAAGTGAAATGACTGCAGGCGAAAATTGAAACAAAATCAAAACGAAAAAAAATTGCTGTACCGCCGAACGAAAAACAAAATTACAAAACAAACACTACGCGTTTCGACCTCGTTGGTCTTCTTCAGGCAAAACGAACAACATCAAGGTAATGAACACGAAGCACGAACGGACAGTCCCTTCTCTCCTCAAATCTGGCGCAACATTTTGAACCCAGTTTGAGGAGATGAATGAGTGTTGGTGCTTCGTTTTCATTGTCTTAGTTGTTGTGTTGCCTGAAGGAGACCAGCGAGGTCGAAACACGTAGTGTAGTGTGTGTGTGTGTGTGTGTGTGTGTGTGTGTGTGTGTGTGTGTGTGTGTGTGTTTCTTTTTGGCGGTACACTAAATTTTCTTTCATTTGTATTCCTTCCTGTCGTTCTGTTAGAGCCTGAGACCGTGTGTGGTATGGCCACCACGAGGCGTGGGCTGCTGCCTGGTGTCTGTCTGAAGTCGGTCTGTGGATATTTCATCGTGTGACATGCCCGATATGAAAGAACTTCCCAAAGACTCTCTGTTCTACGCTGTGGAAGTCTGCTCGGGATGGCTCTTTTTCCTGGACACATGGTCATGTAACATAAGCCGTATTGTTAGCGCGTGTTCATTGTTGTTTTTATCGTCGTTGGTATTGGCCTAGGCCTCCCTCAAACAAAAAGCTTCTCCTGGGGGTCTGTCGCTCAGCCGCAGGCGGGCAGGTAGGGGGCGAAGCAACGCCCCGTGGGCCTACCAAACACAACGCCACCCACCACCCCCCACCCACCTCACCGCTGCCCCCTGCCTCCCCTCCCCTCCCCGTCCATCTCGACCCCCTTTTCCAACTCAGATCCCATCCCCACCCCACCCCCTCCTTCCCTCCCTTGCTCCACTCGCTTGTGTGTGTGCGGTTAGTTACGAGTCATCATTTGTTTCTTTTTTGCGAAATATCTGAAATGGTTAACTTACCTCATGTCTTAACAGACCAAGAAAAGGTACAATTAGAAGGAGAAATGTCTATAGATGAGGTTGGCTAGGCACTTAAACAGATAAGATGAAAAACAATAAAAGCCCTGGATTTACTGTTGAGTTTTTCAATTTTTTTCCCCCATCACTTGGAATTAGTTGTCCGAACCTTCAATGAAGGTTTTCAACTAGGCGAACTGTCCACCACACAAAAAGAAGGAATTATAGTTTTTGTATTCCTAAAGGTGATAAATTTCGAGATGCCATCAAAAACTGGAAGCCAGTTACTCTTTTAAATGTTGTTTATAAGATAGGGTCAGCATGTGTTGCGAATAGACTAAAAATGGTTCTTCCAAGCTTGATTAGTGAAGACCAAACAGGATTTATGGCCAACAGATACATCGGAGATAATATTGGATAAATCTGTGACTTAAGTAACTACTTGCAAACATACCATCTGCCTGGTTAGCTTTTATGCTTAGATTTCGAAAAAAGCCTTCGATTCACTTGACTGGGGATTCATGAATAAAGTACTTAAAGCGTTCGGATTTGGACCAGATATACATAAATGGATAACTACTTTATATGATAATATTAAGTCAACTGTTCTTGTAAATGGACAGGCATCTGATTGGTTTCCTGTGGGTCGTGGGTGCAGGCAGGGTGACCCAGTTTCAGCCTACATAATTATTTATTTTATGCGTGGAAATCCTTGCCATTATGTTGAGAAATAATAGAATTATAAAAGGGATCCAAATTAACAATACGGAACACAAAATTTTTACAATATGCGGACGATGCAGAAATAATGCTTGAAGGTGACAAAGTGTCTTTTGAGGAAACTCTCATAACCGTTGATAGGTCTGGGAGAAAATCAGGTTTGATATTAAACACAGAAAAAAAAAAGTGCGATATGGCTTGGCAGTAGGAAAAACTCGAACATTCTCTATATGCAACATTTACATATACAGTGGAATCCACCACAATTTAAAATTCTGGGTATTTTATTTACCAACGATCTTGCTGATTGTTCAGAAATAAACATGCAGGCTAGATTTCTTGAAATAAGAATGCTATATAAGGTATGGTTAAAGAGACAGATTACTCCACTTGGCAGGGTGGGCTGTTTTAAAAAGTCTTTAATCTTGTCCAGCCTAATTCATCTCTGGATTCTACTCCCAAATCCTCCCGATGATGTAATTAATGCTATTCAAAACTCAGTATTTCGATTTGTTTGGAATAGAAAACGGGATCGTATAAATAGAAAAACTGTGATTAAAAACATAATGAATGGAGGACTTGGTGTGCCAAGAATAAAAAGAATATACATTTGCATTAAAACGTGCATGGTTAGGAAATATAAGAATATTATCTCATAAGTGGAAAAGTATTACTTTGGCAAGTTGTCCAAGGATAGATCATGTAGAAAAAAATTGGTTGTAGTCTTTCTTTAGGCCAATTATCCAAAAATAAAATTTGGGCTGATGATGTATTTGAGGCATATAAAGAATTTGGCCAAAGGATTCTACCTTGCATTTCCGGAGAAATGGCTTCCGAACATATATTTTATAATGAAAATATTAAGATAAACAAAAAACCAATTTTTCTATCAAAGTCTGTTCGACAAAAATATGCATACAATGGGACACATTATAAAAGAAGATGGTACGCTTTTGGCATATAGAGGGTTCAATAACAAATATGAATTTTGCATTGACTTTATCTCATATATTGGATTATTTAGATAAGTAAATGCATATATTCGGGAAACTTCGGTAACAATGACAAAATAACAAGAATGAAGAAAGGTCTAAATTATGGAAATATCTGTTCAGTCAGCAGAGGGACACGTTTTTTATGATGCCTTTCTGTGTGACAACATGAACCCTGCTTATTGCAATAAGTGGAATGAAAAACTTGAACAGAAATTGAAATGGGATGTCATTTTTAAAAAGGTACCCAAAAAAAAACTTTAAATGGTTTCAGATAAGAATTCTACACCATATATTGGGTGCAAATATTGTGCTGTCAAAAATGAGAATTGAACCGAATGATCTTTGTACATTTTGTAATACAGAAAGAGAAAACACTGAGCATCTTGTTGGGTCGTATGAACATGCGGCACATTTTGGCATCCACTTCAAGCAATAATAAAAGGAAAATGTCATTATGCGGATTCTTTAAATTTGTTTATTGAATTGGTATTATTTGGACATTCAAATAATTTTAGAAGTGATGAACCTTATGACTTCATTTTACTTCTAGCCAAATATTTCATCTATAAATGCGAATGTGAGGAAAAAAAAAAAAACTTTCCAATTGTAATATACTTTCTACACTATGTAAAGACAAGATATAATCTTGAACAGCAAGTCGCAAAAAAGCGTAAAGTCCATCCAAAAAACTGCATGAAAAGGGCAGTTATACCAATCTTTGATAGACATGTAATTTTTGGACTTGATGTACATGTTGAGAGACTAGTCTGTCTCCGTATCACTTATTACGCATGTACGTATGGATCTCCTTGTGGCTTTGTCGGTGTCTTATCCTCCTCTCCTCCTCTCTCTCTCTCTCTCTCTCTCTCTCTCTCTCTCTCTCTCTCTCTCTCTCTCTCTCTCTCTCTCTCTCTCCTGTTGTTTCTGTTTTTTTTTTTGTTTTCAGTTGTCTCTATTTGTATTTAATCTTTTTTTTTTAATCCTGCCTTGCAAATAAGCTAACACCTGGTACGGAAACTGTTTATGGTACCTGGTTGAAATGTAAACGTTTGGCTGTTGAAACATAAATGGTGTGAATTATATACTGATGTGAACTGAAATGCTATGAATTTATGTAAAATGTTTTGTGTCCTTGCAAGGCGAAAAATCTGCCCCTCCCCCTCCCCCTCCCCAGGATTTGAATACCCCGCATCCCCTCTGCTGCTTCACTCAGTGCTGGATGTGGCCATCGTAAGCTGTATAATCATCGTTACCATGGCATCCAGACTTCCTTCAAACAAGGACCTTCCCCAGGAGGTCTCCCAGTCCATTGGTGTGAGCTTCAGGTAAGCGGGAGCCCAATCACTCCTTCTTCTTCTCCCCCCCCCCCCCCCCCCCCCCCCCCCCCCCCCCCCCCTCCCCCACCCCTTCTTTCCCTTTCTCTTCTCGGGCCCGGAAATTCTCGTCAATCCCGTCGATGGGTGTGAGAGAGATGCCCCAGACTCGGAATGAAATTCGCGCACCAGCTCTCAATGATTTCAAGCAAGCTGCTAAGCTAATACCGTTTTGTAACAGATTTTCTTGGTCCGTGGGTCCTACGACCTAGTGTACTTTACTGACCGTATCCCTTCCCACATCTCTTCACTGACGACTGCCGGGAAATTAGCACCTGGTGGTCAAGACCTCCCGGGAGTTCGGTACCTGAAGCTCTGGCGGATGTGTGAGGCGGGAGTGGCGAGCGGTGGGGGGGCATGGAGGAAAACGATTGCAGGGAAGATGTGGGCGGAAAAGGGAATGAGGAGTGCAGACACAAGCCAGAGGAAGATGACTCTCCTTTTGTGACTTACCTGGAAGATTTACGTCAAACGGAAGAAAGCCAGATAGACAGACGAGATGGCCTCAACAGCTCCTTCATATTTATTCTTTTTGTTCTTCTTCTTCTTCTTCCTCCTCCTCCCTCCTCCTCCTCCTCTCTTCTTCTTCTTCTTGTTCTTCTTGTTCTTCTTCCTCTTCTTCTTCCTTAACACCGTGAAGAGGTACTCAGGCCCTTGCACTGATAAAGTGTATACCGGTTGTTCCAGTTCTGTCGGCTTCATGCTGAGGTCTTGGTCACTGCTAAAGGTTTTCCTATCCATTCTGCAGTCTTGTCGTTCATGTTTGTGACTGTCTTCCCTTTCGTCTCGCTCTCAGCAGGGTTTTTTTTTTCTTTTGGTTTGTTTTTGTTTGTTTGTTTTTTTGCGGATTGCTTTAGCGAGTGAGAGTGTCCATGTCTCACAGGCCTGCAGAAGAATGATCTTCATCAATATACTCAGGAGTCTGATCTCGTGTTCCATGGAGATACTATTGTCCTTCCATAAGGATCAGACTCGACTGCGCCAATGTTAGCTTTAGTGAACTTGTGATGGTTTCTAGTTTTGATCCCTCATCGTTTATGATGGATCGTGACTAAGTGACCAGTTGAACACTTGCTAGCTTCTGTCCACTGACAGTTATATCAGTGCTGATGGTGGTGCAGTGGTGCCCAAAAGACTCGGACTTCTCGGCGATGTTTTTGCATGCCACATTCTGGCGACGTTTCATCCAGGCTTTCAACAAGCTTAGCGAGTTCTTGCTCACTGCTTGCAAGGCCATCGAGGTCGTCTGCAGAACGAAGATTTTGAGATGGCCGTCCTTCCAGTGTTGACTGTGCTGACATGATCTTCGAATGAATTAGTCATGATGCGCTTCAGAAATGTGTTGAAAAATACGGGTAGCCCTGAATAACTCCAACTGAAGTATGGAATCACTCTCCAACTGCGTGCTGTGTAAATGCCGCACTGTTCGCTGTTGAGCGTATCTGCAGAATGGTGCTGTTTAACCATTGCCCGATGTTAGTTTTCTTCATCGTGGTCCATTTACAGTTTTCGCCAGAATCTGTCGCACGCCCTCTTGAAGTCTATGAAGTCATGTTAGAACTCATTCTGGTGTCAAGCTTTTTTTTTGTTTGTTTCTTTCTTGTTAAGCGTACGCGAGTGAAAGATGTGTTCGATGGGATTTCTGTGTTTTCAGAATCCAGCCTGTCCTTTAGCACTAATGGTGTCAGCGGAATATGACACCTCTCGCGCTCGGCTATGAACAACCTTTTTTTTTTCAAAGCTTGTATGATTTGTGAATTTTCCGATAAGGTGTGGGGATCTTTGTTTTTGATAATTTACATTTCTTTTTACATGTCTTACTGGTCTGTGTACGATTGAATTATGTGTGGAAAAGTCCTGGCCTTTCGTCTCGAGAAAAACCTTGTGTGTTTCTTCTCACTCGGAGTTTTAAAGCCTCTGTGTGTGTGTGTGTGTGTGTGTGTGTGTGTGTGTGTGTGTGTGTGTGTGTGTTATTTTTTTTGCTTTTCTTTACGGGCTGTGCTTACGCTCTGTATTCTGAGTGAATAGTCCAGTTTCATTGGCACTCAGTTACATATCAATAATCTTTAACAATGGCATTATCTAACACATTGAAAAATTTGTCAGTTGCTTCGACTCCCTTATGTTTTTTTTTATTATATAAAAGCCGTAACAAAGATGGATTCTGCGATGTCTATACCATCTCGAACTGGCATGTTCAAGTTACCCATTTTCAAGTTAACGAAACTGCTTATTTCAGCGGCTGTGCCATCATACTGGACATTGGGCTGACACAGAACATTCGTGTGAACCTTCAGAGCGCTGTTGACCTACATTCAAGAACAGTTCAAAACATTCAGGCACCTTGAAGTCGGTTACAAATGCGTGGTCTGTCGATACGACAGCATAATCATTGACAATAGACGAATAGATAAATAAGTGAAAGTAAATAAATAAATAGACGAATATATAACATAAATAAATAAATATGAGTCTGGTCAAAGAAGGGAGCCCCTACTAGAAATATATATGTATATAAAACACACACACACACACACACACACACACACACACACACACACACACACACACACACACACAGGACAGAATTTCAAGAATGCATGATAGGTTTTATTACTACAAGATCCCCTAGCTTCCAAACGGAGAGGAAAGACCAGAGGGTGTAGACCATACCAAAACTAACACACAGTAGTAACATCAAAATACTCTCTTATTTTATGGGGGCATAAAGCCAGGACCCATCAGGGAGTGGAACGAATTGTCGCGAACAACTGTGAAGATCAGGTTGACAGTCTTCGCCGCATGGACATTAGTCCGTCAGTTTCCGATGAGTTACTGTCTAAGTGAGCGTGCCGAGAGAGAGAGAGAGAGAGAGAGAGAGAGAGAGAGAGAGAGAGAGAGAGAGAGAGAGAGAGAGAGAGAGAGAGAGAGAGAGAGGAGAAGAAGAAGAAGAAGAAGAAAGTTGACATATATTGCTACGGTACAGGTCTAGACCGGATCGTCCTGGCTAGTCGATCACAGCGTGCGACCTCTGAATGACTTATCAGCGACCTCGGGATGACTTTACAGAGTCGACACTGGCATGAAGCAACGTCAATGCAGCCTTAGAGAGAGAGAGAGAGAGAGAGAGAGAGAGAGAGAGAGAGAGAGAGAGAGAGAGAGTGAGTGTGTGTATGCAGAAAGTATTGACGAAACTATGTTGTGGTTGCTGTTAGTGCTGCTGCTGTTACACAATTGCTGTTTCTTCTTCAAACTTGCTGTGGTGACCCCCGTCTTCCACCGCTTGGCAGTGAAGGCAGATGCACTGTGTCAAGCAGAACAGCAGGGAGTGAGCGAGAGTCCAAGAAGAGAAAGAAAAAGGCAGTAGAAATAAAATGGAGGATGAAAGCCCCCAGTTAAAAAAACAAAAAAGAAGAAGAAGAAGAAAGAAAAATGGAGGTAAAAAGAAAAAAGAGAAAGAGGAAAAAAAAAATGGAAAAAAATGGGGGGGGGGGGGGGGGGGGGGGGGGGAGGGCTGGAGGTTGGAGGACCCACAAAAAAAAAAAAAAAAAAAAAAAAAAAACCCACGGAGGCAACTACTTTTCATTTTTGTTTTAAATCAAAGTAGTTTGAGGGGGTGGTATCAGGCCTGCCTCCAGACAAAATGTTGACACCTGCAAAGCAACCCAGACAGGTCCGCAAATGGAAGGCCAATAATCGTGTGCCTAATAACGCCGTAGACAATCATAGAAGGGATAACAGCAAGTACTCTGAACACGCAGGTCTGCACAATGGACCAGCGTAGATATTCCACTATGCCACTGTAGGGTGGAAATCCAGTAGTGACGACACTTTGCAGTCCATCACCAGCGTCCGGACATCATGACACAGAGCTGTCCACCAACCGTCGGCTGTCCAGCTGAGTCTCTCCCCACCCCTCCCACGTCTCAGCAACGCCAGTCTTTCAGGATTCACCGAGGACAAGACACAGATGTACAGCGAAAGTCGTTGACCACGTGCAAGACAGGAAAGTCATGACCGTCACTGAACCCGTGACTTAACTCACGCGGCAGTGATGAATACCATACCACAGACACTGATCTGATTCGCTCGATCCTTTCTTCAGCGTTGCTGTGCGGGTTGGTGATGCTGACGTCTCCAGCCCTGTCGTCGTCCTGACGAAGCCAACGGTCTTCTCCAGCTAGCACGGCTGCCCCACAGCTTGTCTGTTAGCACGCACACACACACACACACACACATGCGCACACGCACCGCGTACACTGGCATACACACACGGGACCCATGCCACATATACGTGTACCCTCACCACAAGCACATACACTGATAACAGTGACAATAATGACACATATAATGTTGTGACGGTACTCACGGTCTGACCAGCGCGTTGGGCTAATGCACAGGTCAGACATCTGCTATGTTGTAGCCATGAAACCCTCTTCTTAAATTCTCTCATCTCAGTCATTTATTCATTTATCCATCAGCTTCAAATCGTGCGCAGTGTGGTCTGGAAACTCAGCAGATATGGTGCAGCGTATTTGGACTACTCCGCACGCAGTGACGCCTCCTCCGTGAAACTAAAAAACTGAAACTGAAATTATTCCCGAGCTCCCCTCCCCCTGGTCAGGTTTGCGTCGTGGGTAGGTTGTAAGCTGGACAGTGCTGCGGTATGTGTGGAGGAGTCTGCTTTTCTCGTCCATCGTGGACATTCGTTTGTGTGTTGGAAGGGCCAGGTCAGCGAAGGGGCTCAGCAGTCTGCAGTGACCAGCTCCAAGTCTGAAGAGTTGTCTGTTCATTTTCCTGCAGCTGAAGGACCGGATCCACACCAAGCCAGTGCCGACGCTTATTTTCTTCTAGGAGCTGTACTGGTCGTGCATGATGTTGGGTTTCTTTTTTTCTTTTCTTTTTGTTTTTGTTTTGTTTTGTTTTGTTTTGTTTGTTTTTTTTTTTTGTTTCTGTTTTATTTTCCTTTCTTTTCTTCATAGGATACTGGGTGGCTGATCTGCTCCTGTTTGCCACTGGCTCTGGGATGAGCCCTAGCATCACCGTCTATCCCACAGTGAGACGGCAAGCACTGGAGGGACGGACAAGGGAGGCAAGGTCTCTGAGCGTCTATCTGATGTCAGGCAACTGCTGTTCACTGCGGGGGTTATTGAGTCCTTCCATTAGGGTTCTGTAGCTAGTGAAGAAAACATTAATTCTTGTCTGGAGTGTGGTGGTCGCTCTGGGTGAAGGTCTCCACAGCCTGGAGCAGTCAGTGTTGTTGACTGCGATCTGAAGTCGCAGGAGACTCTTCCAGCTGGTGAGACGTTGGGGGGTCAGTCTGACACCTGTGTGTTTTGATGAACGCTTCTTCCTCTCCGTTCTTCTCTGCTCCTTCTGATCATTCTTCAGTGAAGACTCGGGTCATTCCCTGACGTTTTAGAGTGTCTCTGTGGTGGAGCTGCCGCCCTCTATTTTTCCCACTTTTTCGTTTTCTTCTTCTTCCTCCATTTTTCCTGGGGAGGGGGGAGGGATGGGGAGGGGGGGGGGGGGGCTTGATTGATTCTTCTCTGTGTGTGTGTGTGTGTGTGTGTGTGTGTGTGTGTGTGTGTGTGTGTGTTTCCTTGTTACGGCGCAGTCGTTATCATTGTAATGTTATCTGGAGACCTTTTAACGAAGACAGGAAATTGTATTACGGGCTAAAATTGCCTTTGACTTGGCGATAGAATTGTTATCGTTGGCCGGAAACAAAGACAACCAATCGCAGAGTAAAACAACCAGCCTTTCAACAATGAGAGGTATACTTCTTGGTTACTGCATTTTGTAGAAAAAAAACAGTAATGAAGTAGTGTCAACCGTTTTTTTTTTTTTTTTTTTTTTTTTTTTTATTTAACTGGAATGATGCCATGTTGTAGCATTATATACTTTCAGGATCGCTTTTGAACTAACCAACTGGTGGGATTCGTAACTTTACTATTTTACATGTAATTTATGCACAAATATAGGTAACACAAAAGCAGCACATGGGCATACACACACACACACACACACACACACACACACACACACACACACACACACACACACACAACACAACTGGTATTTTCGCAAGCTTCCTCAAGGAGAAAATCCAGAATAGTTTCTTCCGATGAAACCTTAAAAAACGTGAAAGCTGATCCTGCAGACAACCACAATTTTCTTTCTTTCTTTTTTCTTTTTTTTTTTTTTTTTGTTGTCCCAACCTCTGCGCCACCTCAGAGGCAGTGCACCCACGCCGCTCATTCCGACACACCCGTCCACAGCCATAGCCCGGTCGGCCCCGCCGCGGCCCCGGCACCGGCAGTCCACAGGGAACAGTCAATGTCAAGTCGTCAAGAGGCAACCCACCGGAGGAGACACTGCACGGCTGCCGAGTCACTTCGGTGGTGTTCAGTGGCGCCTGTTCTGATCTAAGATACGCAGGACGCCACCTTCTAAGCCCCCTACTGATGACAATAATTGCTTAGTCGCGGAGCCGGCGTAAGTGAGCTCTCTCTCCGGAGGGCGCCACCACGTCCGTCCAACGACAGCCCCCATGGACTAGCCGATACCGGTGACCCCGACGGAACCAAACCAAGGCCACAGACGTAGAGAGGACATCGAAGTTGAGGTCTCCATGAGAGCAAGGAATGAAGGCCACAGAATTTGAGACATATTTTTTAACGCCGATCGATGAGAATGAGGATGATTAAGATGATGCTACGGATTTCCATTTCGGTCTGAGACTACATGACAGGGCTGTACTCTACGCTTCCTTTCATAATATATCCCGGCGTC
>JADBJO010000355.1:40000-85000 GCA_016801955.1 Conus betulinus | reverse complement strand
TTTCTTCTTCTTACACAAAAAGTCCATAATTTATTCTTGCCACTTTTGCATTGATCAATTATTTTTCAATGAATCAGCCTCCTTTAGTTTTGTGCCAACCGAAATCCAGCAAGGTTTTTTTTGTTTGTTTGTTTTTTGTTTGTTTGTTTGTTTTTTGTTCAATGATTTTGACCGTGTGTGGGTGCATGTTTGCACACACACACACACACACACACACAGATATAGTCGGGGAGAGACAGAGGGGGAACTGAAGGAGGAGAGAGAGAGAGAGAGAGAGAGAGAGAGAGAGAGAGAGAGAGAGAGAGAGAGAGAGAGAGAGAGAAAACTGAAACTAAGATGTTAAGCGTATCACAATTTAGCAACGCTTTACCAAAAACAAAAGGCAAACAAAACAAAAAACAAACAAACAAAAAACAAAACAAAACAAAAAAAAAAAAACGCTCGCTCTCTCTCTCTCTCTCCACACCACACACACACACACACACACACACACACACACACACACAATGTTCTTCAATTTAATGTCTATCCACATTGAGTTACATTAGATGAAATAGTAAAGACAGTAAAATGTAAGTATAACAATAGTATTAAACAACAGCGAAATGTGTAACGCGATCAAACGGAGAACCATTAATGAAAATAAAGAACAAAGAACTGAATACGAGTTCTATTTCAAAAACAGAAATAATGGGCCTTTGATGCAATGAAACTTCAATTTTACACATTAGTGGCAGATTTGTTATTTAAAAAAAAAACCTTTTCCAGAGAACAGGTAGGCAGCATTATGCAGACATGGATTTTATTGCTCACAACGATAAAAAGGATCTGAACATTCGTAATGTCTGCGCCACACAGTCATGTTATATTTTCACTAAACTTTGTATACAAAAGCGTTTGATCCTCTTCGTCGAAGATATAGTCTGTGAATGGGATGAGCTCTATTGATTATATGAATAAATTGCATTAATGTTTGATAACTGGTTTGCATGAGTATCTACAAAATATTCAAAGTTTGTAGGGTTTTTTTTTCTTTCCTGAAATGTTTGCAGTATGTGTTTACAAGTTATCTGTGCCCCTTATGGATAGGCAATGGAATACCAAAGGAATCTGATCCATGTCTATCTTTTTGCTCCTCGCTTTGCTACTGTGTTACTCGCACAGTTCCATCAACGATGTTTGCGCAAGATCTGCAGTATCAAATGGCAAGACAAAAGTGTCCAACCTACAGATCCTGAAGAAGTGTGGCTTTACCCAGTATTGAGTGTATACTTATCAAAGCGAGCTCCGATGGACAGGACACGTTGTCCGTATGGAGGACAGCAGAATTCCAAAGATGCTGCTCTATGGACAACTGACGGAAGGACACTGTGTCATCAAGGAAGGCCTCTCAAGAAATACAAAGACACCTTGAAGGCCAACCTCAAAAGCTGCAAAATTGCTTCCTGGGAAGATGTCACCCTTGACAGAACACAGCGGAAGCAACAGTGTACCCAGGGCACAAAGACATTTGAGCGCAATAGAGCAGCTGCTATCCAGGAAAGGAGGAATCGGAGAAAACGGGGCCCATCCTTGCAGGACTCCATTCCATGCAGCGTCTGTGGAGGTCTTTGTACCTCAAGAATTGGTCTTCATTCCCACATGAGGACCCACATCAGCAGATGACCTGCCTGCCTACTCATCCGTCGGACACGACGGAATAAATCCGTCGACCCTCTCAAGTCGACTATGAGCAGGAACCTAACAGAAAGAGGTTCTCGTACCTCTACTAACCAAGAAGTCTATCATGTAACAACTATCTGTGATTAAATCTTGTCTTGCAGTAGGGTTTTAATTCACTTTGAGCGAAAAATAAAATAAAAAAAAAAAAAAGAAACTTCGAACTCGAATCGATACTAACAGGACCTAAGTATGGGCTAGAAAGGTTAAGCAGATTGTATAACTCCAAAATGACAGCACCGCTATGAAAACAGATCTGTTTTTTTTTTTCCTAGGTAATAAGATCTTTTCTACTTTTAAAGACGGAGTAACAAATGCTGCCCCTGCTTCTTAGGTATTCAAGAGAGACGCATCTGTGCAAATTTTGAGATGGAAAAGAGACAATTTTTGTACATACCTAATTTTTTTGCTATCACCCCAGTGAGGTTTTTTGCTGTCATTTATGTTTTCCAACGATGAATGGTTAATATTAACATTTGCTCTTTTAAGTTCCCAAAGTGTACTGGAAAGATGACCAGAAACTGGGTTTCATTATTACGCTGTTGTTGATTTCTCCGATTCTTGGAACAAGTCTGACCTATAAGTCTTGACAGCAATACGCGATTAGAATGACGGAAGTGAACGTCAGCAGATCTCAAACTTAATTTCGTTTTCAACATTGCTGTCTCATGTTCAAATTCGTAAGACATACTTTCCAACTGCAAGCTGTCAATATTCATCAAATGGCAATACTCCCCTTTCACGAAATGTTCCTAGAATGGATGCCTGATGCGATACACCCAAAACCAACTTGAAACTCCCGCAGTCTGAGCTTTGCAATTTCTTGAGCGAATGTTTGTGAGCGTTGAAAAAGACCTGTCCATACGCGAGTCTGGAGCGTATCGGCGATGTTGACAGTTGTTTAAGTACGTAAGCATGCTGGCCCCAAATTTGTTTGAGTATAACTTTGAGAAAATTAAAAAACTCCTTCTACCTTTTGTCGACAATGACAGAATATGATATTTCCCTGGTAATTTTTATTACCAAGAAATTTCACCTTCGGTCTATATTCTAAAAGTTCGTCATTTACTCAAAAACTGGGTTACATTTATGGATGTATCAAACAGTACAAGATTTTTTTTTCCCCGCAATAACATAAGTCAATTTTGCATCATGTACGAAGATAGGTTATCCAGTTCAGTTTATATAATGTTGGGGGGGGGGGGGGGGGGGGGGGGGGGGGGGGGGGGAGTGTGTGTATCTTTCCGTGGCAATTTTCATCCATATGCATATCATCTGCATACTGTGCAAGTACAACATTATTCGACACAGATTGAGGCAAATACTACAATAAAATAGTAAACAGATGAGGATCAATGACTGACCCTGTGAGACAGCCTTTTTTTTTTTGTTGAAAATATTTTGTCGGAATAGGAAGTGCCTACTTTTGTTTGTATATTCCTTCAGATTAAAAAAAAATCTTAATATAGTCTGAGACGTTTTCAAGCAGTCCAATACTTGTTTTAGTTTCTTTAGTTTTTATGATAATAATACAGCAGAAAGTACAAATACTGACGATAATGACCCAGTGCAATGGGTTTTTTTTTTTCATTTGTAATAACTTCTTTTACTATATTCTGGACAAACACAGTAAGTATACATTTATGTTTACAAAAACACGTGCTATCACCACGCAAGAAGACACAAGACATTTTTTTCTTCTTTTTTATTGATCATACTATCTTAGGGCATCGAAAGAAAAACAAGTATGCCACAACAACTATAAATCCTCACATAAATAACAAGAGTGCATTACCTAAATAGCAAACATGCATCATCTTAATAACGAGAATGCGTAATCTTAGAAACAAGCATGCATCGCCTTGTAATAACGAGAGTGCACCGCTTTTAATCAGACAGGCTGCATGAATTGAATAGAATGTCCTTCACCCAAACTATACGAATGACGTCAAAGGGGAAAAAAATACAAAGGGAAAAAAAAGAAACATCAAAACAGTCATTTCGCAGATTTTAAGACCAAGGACTATTTTGAAAAAAAAAAAAACAAAAAAAACAAAGCTGCTATACGAGATCTTTTGCTTGAACAGGGTTTTGGCAGCGATTCACTAGCTCCCACATTCAAGAATTTGGAAGAAATAAAAAAAAAAAAAGAAAATGCCAAGTTCTTTTCTCGAGAAAAAAAAAAGAGAGAGAATATTGTCTGGCATTGCGTTGTACTGACTATCACATTAGGCCTACTTTCTTGTCTCAATAGCTTTCTCCTCTTCAAACTCCTACAGATCTAGAACCCTTGGAAGAGTGCGCGCGTCAGTCGCCAGCCACAGTCTAAAGCGCCTATTACACGTACAGGCCGACCGGACAGGTTTCTGGGCCGTAGGCAAACCCAAGGCCGATCGTAACGTGTAATTAAGAAAACCGTAGGAAACGTCCGGCGAACATCCGATCCGCCTCTCGTCCAAACTCACAGGCGCTGCTTGTGAATTGGACATCCGGCCATCCGGTTTCTTTGTTGTGTGCCGAGGCAGGACAACAGAACTAATTTCAAAATTATTGAAAATCACATCGTAGGTAAAAAATTATGCCAGATTTGGAATCAGCGCGTCAAAATTAGGCAAATGACTCGCGTGGGACTCGTTTTGTTTGTTTTTTTTAATAAAAGTTACCCTTTTTTCTTTTCTTTTAATTTCCTGTCTCTTTTTTGACATGCATTTCATCATTGACGATTCTGTCTGTACCCTACTGTCGTTGACCCACACACACACACTGTGTAGTTCATGAATGCAAGCAGTGCATTTTTCTTGTGTGATTGAGTCTATCGAAAATTATGGCGACGTGGACCAAGGACTGCATTCTGCGTTTCATCGGCATGTATCGTTCTTTGGAGTGTCATGAAGTTTTTGAAATCTTCTGGAAAAGCTCTTATCTCCTGCAAGAGATTTGTATGTATGTGACAGCGCATTCCTCTTCAGTAACCAATCCTTTGACCACATGTGTGGCGTGGTTTTCTTTTCTTCTTCTTTAAAATGACAAAAATCGCTAGATCATCCAAAACTGTTCTGTCCGCCATGATGCACACACATGTACTGTGAGGTTTCACCCAGAGTGTGTTGATTGAGAGGTACAGCCGCCTTCAGGCCGATCGTTGCGTGTAATAATACATCGGGTTTCCTCGGCCTTGGGCTTGCGCCTACGGCCCAGAAACCTGTCCGGTCGGCCTGTACGTGTAATAGGCGCTTAAGGCCAGCGACTGTACCGATCAGTAGTGTGAGTGTGTGTGTGTGTGTGTGTGTTTGATGCGTGCATGTGTTTGATGCGTGCATGTGTGTGTGCGTGCATGTGTGCGTGCGTGTGTATGCGTGTGTGCGTGTGGGAAGAGGGGAGGAGGAGTGTTGGTAGTAAACTATATAATAATGCCGTTTTGACGCTAGCACGTAATCCAAAACCTGAAAAAATGCGCCCGTATCCTGATTTTTCTTCTTTTTCTCTGTGTGTGTGTGTGTGTGTGTGTGTGTGTGTGTGTGTGTGTGTGTGTGTTTTGTTTTTTTTTTGTGTTGTTTGTTTTTCTTATATCTTTTAGACGGCAGTCTAATATACCCCTAGGTGCGTCAGGGAACCCGTCAGTCAGTCAACACTGATCTTCCAGCCAAGGAAGGTTCAAAGTAAAGAGTAGATTAACCCTGTCGAGCTGACGTCATGATTTGACTCTCTGGCAGTCAGTGTTGTTCTGGGATTGATCGCTTCGTTCAAGGAGGGTCTCTCTCTCTCTCTCTCTCTCTCTCTCTCTCTCTCTCTCTCTCTCTCTCATATAAAATGTCCAGACCGCTGTCAGATAAAATGTCACTCTAAGTAAAAGTTGTGAAGGATTGGGAGGGGGGAGGGGGGTGGGAGGAGGGTGTGAAAAGAGGGGAGGAGAAGAGGGGAGGGAGTAGACGAGGGTGGGGGTGGGGGGTGGGGGGGGGGGGGGGGTATACTACACTACTACAGAACTGTTGACGACACTTCTCGCCACCACTCCGATAGGATTTCTTCTTATGACTTTCTTCTTTTCACCCCCACTTCGTGAGGTCAGGAGAGGGTGAGGGGAAGCAACCCGTAAGCATTGTAACTACAAACCCATTACTTCCTAATCCGCCCCTGCAGTTTTAGGGACAACGCTGTAGGCCTCATCGATTTCTTTGGCAACAGATTTTGCGGACAGCGTGTCACACACACACACACACACACACACACACACACACACCATCCTCGATCATCCGTCTACCCTGGACGCCTTAGGCCTCCGTGAGATCGTCGTTGAAGTACAGGAGGATGGCCGGCAGGTAGGTGTCGTCGTCGATGCCCAGCTGGTAGAACTGCTCGTCGTCGTCCGGAATGCCGTTCGCCTGCAACGTCTTGTCCATGTCCAGGAGCCGGCACTCGTACTTCCACGTGTAGCTGGAGGCGTGCGCGTTGTACGGCAGATAGCGGAGAAGGATCTCTTGAATCCTCTCTTCCGAGCACACCTGATTCACGGACAACGGTCCAAACGGAAAATTGGAGCTGTGAGTCTTGCGTGAGTCAACGAACGGTGGTGGTAGTTGTCATTATAATGTAACAACAACAGTCACAAAATCTACCACCATGGTTCAGAGTTAGTGTCATGGACCGCAGTCGCCAGGGGGGGGGGGGGGGGGGGGGGGGGGGGGTGGCGCAAGGATAGGGGGGAGGAGACCACAGGTTCTAGTCCTATCAAAGGCATGTAGTTGGGGGAGATTTCGGCCCCAATTGGCTTTATCCAGAATTGTCGTGGGTGCTATGGTTTCACGTGGAAAGGTTGGAACCACGCAGTCAGGTTTCATCTATTTCGTGGGTGCGTCTCTGACAGCGCTGCTAAGATTTCCTGATTAACGCTGCAAGTGTCTGTATTGCTCGGGCCTGACTGACATCCAGTTGCGCTATGAAAGAGAAAAGAAAAAATGAGGAGAAGAGCCACGTCCTGGAATGTCGCGTAAAATACAGAACTCGATAACTTCATGCTAAGTATCACCCTCACTGACAGTCACTGAAACAAAAAAAACAATAACAATAACAACACAATGTCTCGGATCCCGTAGCCTTTCATGCCCTGTTCTCGGAGTAGGCCTAATCTCAGTGTCAGTGCCCCCACCACACCATTGCCTATGATGATTTCGTGTCAAATTCTTCAGCGTGGGAAGTTCACGGGAACTGTCGTGAAATGGACGTGGTGGTGCCACCCTTCAGAAAGAGAGACGCTCGCTCACAAACCCACCTCCTCCACTGTGACAAATATTTTCATCAGCAGGGGGTTCACTCCGTGATATCCTGCCTGTTGGATCGGAACCGGTACCACTGAACACCACCGAGGTGACTCAACGGCATCACAGAGTCTCTTCTGATGGGTTGCTTCGCTTTCATCTGATACGCATTGTTCTCTCTGTGGACTCTCTGTGACCGTGACAAGAACGCCTATGGTTGTGTGCGGAGATGGACTATTGCAAGTGAAAGGGCGCGAAAGATGAGACAACAGCATCAAAACAATAACGTAAACTGAAACAAACTAAGATAACAGCAATCATATAATAAAACAGTTATCTCTGTGCCCGTTCAGCGTGGAGCTCTGAGCATTTTCAAAATCAAAAAGAAAAATCGACACTCATCCTTCCACTTCAACGTACACACATGAAGACAAGCATTTCCACATCCACCAAACCTAGTTCCAAGCCTCCCTCCCCCCTCTCCCATACACATGAAAACAATGACCACTGGCCCATCCCAGTTTGATCAACTTACAAACCCTGAGATTTGTAAACAGTAACTATTAGCAAACTCAAACGCACTTAAACAGAAAAAAAATGCACTTGATTGTAAGCACTCACAAGAAAAGAAAAAAAAAAAAAAAGAACAGACACCTGCAAAACACTCACAATAAATACACTTACAGACGCAAGAGAAAAAACAAAAAAACTAGACTTACACAAAACAGGGGGAGGGGTGGAGAAAAATGAAAAGATGACTGAGGACAAGAAAAATTGAAAACAAGAACAAGACACAAGCAGAGAGTGAGGGAGGTGTGGGAGGAGGAGAGAGAGAGAGAGAGAGAGAGAGAGAGAGAGAGAGAGAGAGAGAGAGAGAGAGAGAGAGAGGCAGACAGACAGACAGAGAAGAGAGGAGAGAGACAGAGACAGACAGACACAGAGAAAAAACAAGCAGACAGACACAGACAAGACAGACAGACAGACGGAGACACAGAGAGACGGGTAAAAGCAGACAGACAGACAGAGGGACAGAAAGAGAGAGAGTAGGAGGTAGAAAGAGATGGGGAGGAGAAGAGGGAGATCGAGCGAGCGAGAGACTAAAGGAGAGAGAGAGAGAGAGAGAGAGAGAGAGAGAGAGAGAGAGAGAGAGAGAGAGAGATACACGAACAGAGAAAAGACGACAAAAAGAAAAAAAACAAAAAGTGAAAAAAAAACACACATGTGAAACACACACACACACACACACACACACACACACACACACACACACACCCGCCCCCTCCCTCCACATCAACAAAACAAAACGACCCTGCCCCCCCCCCCCCCCCCTCCCCCTCCACTACCCCCACTCTCCTAAAACCTAAAATTCTTAAGGCATATTTTCGCAAACAAACAGACATACAGACGCAGCAAAGAGCCACACCACCAACAAACCTCCCAACCAAAACATCATCCAAATTCTCGCTCGCCAGGTTGCCCCCCCCCCCCCCCCCCCCCACTCCCATCCCCCATCCCCATCCCCCCCCCTCCCCCCTTCTGACCTCCAACACGTCCTCCTGCGAGGTCAGGGTGTTGGTGATCTTGACGAAGCGGGTCTTGGCCGACAGCTGGCCCTTGACGAAACGGTTGGTCTTCCACCAGGGCATGCCGAAATCGGTCGCCCACTTGCTGTCCGGGTAGGGCGGGGGCATTTGCGGGAATCGGCCCTGGGGGGCGTAGGGTCTGACACACAACGTCTTTGGGTCCACGAACGTGCGAAGCTGCGGTTGCGGAAGTATAGGAATAGCAACCATATCATGGAGCAGTCAGAAAACGTCACGATTTATGGCGGTTAGGAAATTAAAAAAAAAAACAAAAACTTTTTAAATGATAGCATCAGAAAAAAGATTTCTATTGGAGCATACCAGACTAAAGACGACAACAGCTGTTTTCCCTTGACAAAACACCTATGATCCTTGAGGATGAAAACCAATGATTATCCTGAGGATCATTACCGGAGGATGAAGACCAACGATTATCTTGAGGATCATTACCAGAGGGTGAAAACCAATGATTATCCTGAGGATCATTACCGGAGGATGAAGACCAATGATTATCTCGAGGATCATTACCAGAGGATGAAAACCAATTATTATCCTGAGGATCATTACTAGAGGAAACCAATGATTATCCTGAGGATCATTACCAGAGGATGAAAACCAATGATTATCCTGAGGATCATTACCAGAGGATGAAAACCAATGATTATCTCGAGGATCATTACCAGAGGAAACCAATGATTATCTTGATGATCATACCAGAGGATGAAAACCAATGATTATCTTGAGGATCATTACCAGAGGATGAAAACCAATGATTATCCTGAGGATCATTACCAGAGGATGAAAACAAATGATTATCCTGAGGATCATTACCAGAGGATGAAAACCAATGATTATCCTGAGGATCATTACCGAGGATGAAAAACAATGATTACCCTGAGGATCATTACCAGAGGATGAAAACCAATGATCATTCTGAGGATCATTACCAGAGGATGAAAACCAATGATCATCCTGAGGATCATTACCATTTTTCTAGGGATCATAATGTTTCCTCTGTTTTTCCTAAATACAATAACTGTTTCCCCTGTTTCCCTGAGAACAATTAGTTTTTTCCCTGTTTGTCTGAGGGCAATAACTGTTTTCCTGAGGACAATAATGAGTCTTTTTCCTGTTTTTCTGAGGACAATAACGGGTTTTCCTGTTTTCCTGAGGACAATCACTGTTTTCCCTGTTCTCCTGAGGACAATCACTTTTTTTTCCTGAGGACAATAACTGTTTTCCCTGCTTTCTTGGGGACAATAACTGTTTTCCCTGCTTTCCTGAGGACAATAACTGTTTCCTCCTGGGGACAATAACTGTTTTCCTGAGGACAATAGCTGTTTTTTCCCTGCTTTCCTGAGGACGATAACTTCCCCTGCTTTCCTGAGGACAATAACTTTTTCCCCGAGGACAACAGCTGTTTTCTGAGGACAATAACTGTTTCCCCTGCTTTCCTGAGGACAATAACGTTTTCCTGAGGACAATATCTGTTTTACCCGGAGACAATAAATGTACCGCAATAACCGCTTTCCATGTTTTCCTTAGGACAGTAACTTTTTTCCCTGTTTTCCTGAAGACAATAACGTTTTCCTGAGGACAATATCTGTTTTTTTCCCGAAGACAATAACCGCTTTCCATGTTTTCCTTTGGACAATAACTGTTTTTCCCTGTTTCCCTGAACCCAATAACTTTTTTCCCTGTTTCCCTGAACCCAATAACTGTTTTCCCTGTTTCCCTGAACACAAGAACTGTTTTCCCTGTGTTTCCCTGAACACAAGAACTGTTTTCCCTGTTTCCCTGGACACAAGAACTGTTTTCCCTGTTTCCCTGAACACAATAACTGTTTTTCCCTGTTTCCCTGAACACAATAACTGTTTCCCCGAACACAAGAACTGTTTTCCTGTTTTCCCTGAACACAATAACTGTTTTCCCCTGTTTCCCTGAACACAAGAACTGTTTTCCCTGTTTCCCTGAACACAAGAACTGTTTTCCCTGTTTCCCTGAACACAATTTTTTCCCTGTTTCCCTGAACACAAGAACTGTTTTCCCTGTTTCCCTGACACACAATAACTGTTTTCCCTGAACACAATAACTGTTTTCCCTGACCACAATAACTGTTTTCCCTGTTTCCCTGAACACATAACTGTTTTCCCTGTTTCCCTGAACACAATAACTGTTTTCCCTGTTTCCCTGAACACAAGAACTGTTTTCCCTGTTTCCCTGAACACAAGAACTGTTTTTCCTGTTTCACCTGTGAACACAAATAACTGTTTTCCCTGTTTCCCTCCCTGTTTTTCCCTGAACACAATAACTGTTTTTCCCTGTTTTTTCCTGAAGAACTGTTTTCCCTGTTTCCCTGACACAAATAACTGTTTCCCCTGTTTCCCCTGAACACAATAACTGTTTTCCCTGTTTCCTGAACACAATAACTGTTTTCCCCCCACACAAGAACTGTTTCCCTGTTTCCTGAACACAAGAACTGTTTTCCCTGTTTCCCTGAACAAGAACTGTTTTCCCCTGTTTTCCCCAATAACTGTTTTCCCTTCAATGTTTTTCCCCCTGTTTCCCAAGAACACAATAAATAACTGTTTTCCCTGTTTCCCCTGTTTCCCTGTTTCCCTGAACCCCCCCCAACCCCTGCCCCCCCCCCCCCCCCCCCCCCCCCCCCCCCCCCCCCCCCCCCCCCCCCCCCCCCCCCCCCCCCCCCAATTCCTGCGGATACTTACTTCCTGAGGAAAACGGGCATTACCGTGCAGAAAACTTCGTTAATGCGGGAGACGGCTATAGTCGCTGTTTCTCATGACAATCGCATGCGTGCTGGTATCATTGATTGATATACACTGAAAAGAGAGGACACAGTAATAACCCTTAGGATCAGATTCATTTTCCACTGGTTCACAACTGTTTCCCTATTTTCGTTGTTTTACTTGATGATAACAACTTGTTTTCCCCGCCAAAATAGGGGGAAACAGCTGTGATCAATAGGATCAACACCAGTAACAACTGTTTTCCTCGGGAAAATAGGGGGGGGGGGGGGGGGGGGGACAACATTTGTGATCCTCAGGTAAAAAAAAAAAAAAAAAAAAAGCAACAATTCTCTGTAACAAACAGTTGTGTTCCTCAGCGATAACACCTTTTCCTGTTTTCTCGAGGGATAAGAGCTGCCTCTATAAGAAAACTGTTATCATTGGCTTATGAAGCTAGTATGCTCCCATAGATTTCCGTTCTGACCCCCACCCTTTAAAGACAACATTTAAGCCTAACCTTGTTCGTATCGAAGATGAGGTTGGGTTTATAAAAACTGTTTTTTTTTTTTTTTTTTTTTTCCCATCTCTGTCCTTCCTGTGTTTTTCATGTGTATACATTGATATGTAAGTCAGAGCATGTTCACCGAATTCTGTACTCTTCCTTGCGGTTCGTGCCTGTTAAGACCGCCGTAACAGTTGCCAGGGAAGGGGGGGAAGGGGAGCTGAAGTTCCCCTTTCGTTACAGCCCCGCTAATCGACACAGGAACCCTTTCAGAGAAAAAGGACGAAAAAAAAAAAAAAAAAAAAAGAAAGAAAAGAAAAAAAGAAAAAGGAAAAAAATCGCCCCTGTCAATGCAGGAGGTGGGAGAAGGGTGGGGGTGGAGGGTGGGGAGGGGAGGAAGGTGGAGGCTAAAAACCTAACTGATATACGGTCTATACAACGATTCATGTGATAAACCACTTCAGACGTAAAATGTCTCGCGACTGTTTCTTCACTTTGTCTGCCAGCTCTGGGGGGCTCCCTTCCATTCTATATATGACATTCCACCCCTGCTGCATTTTTCAAATCCAGCCTAGGTGTTTTGTTTGTTTGTTCGTGAGTCCACTAGTATCATTATGAACGGGGCCCTGAGTGTTACGTGGCAAGATTGTGTCTTCATTGGTGCTTAGATCCAAATGCCACTTGATACCATTACTACTACTACTACTACTTTTACTACTACTATTACTACAACTACTACTATTGCTACTACCACCACCACCAATCACTACCATCAGCGCCACTACTATTACTATCATAATGATAATAATGATAATCATTATTATCCTCATTGGTTATTGTTGTTATCATTATTATTATCATTATTATCATTGTTATTTATACAATGTCAACGTCTATACTGAAATCCGAAGGCACATGAAACAAGGCTGAGTGCGCTACCCACTCCGCTTTATTTTTCAAAGATATTTTGCAGCGTAAAATATTGTTCAAATGCATTTCAATGCAATAACTTTTTTTTCGTAACGCGTCGGGAACGCCATAAAACGAGCATGATGTAAAATGTAACGATAGAACAAAAGTGAAGAGATTCAATGTTCTCCCAATTAAAGTGCAAAGATTAGGAATGAATTGCTTATGTGTATGATAACACCCCTCCCTCCGCGCTCCTTTTTTTTCTTTGTTTTTAAAACATCCTGAGTCCTTCTTCACAGAACATTCATTGGAAGACACTTGACGTGTTTAACTCCGCAACTTCTGTTAAATCGTTGTCTTGAGAAGTCGGAAGGAATGGAGAATGCAGGGTTAAAGAGGTGGATAGGGGTGAGCGGTACATTGTAGGTGGCTCCCTCTATGCCAAACATTAAGACTCATCGCATGCAAGAGAGAAGTTAACAGAGAAGAAATGTGGGAATAAGTAAAAGTCACAGAGTATAAGAAGGGGAGGATCGGATGGGTCAAAGAAGAGCACAATGAAGAAAGCATCGAGGTCGTTGGATGGACGGGGGGAGGGGGGGTGGGGGGGGGGGGGGGGGGGGGGGCGGCGGCATCTTCACTGGGGATCGCTCGCTCACACTGGTACCATGACTAGAAACTGTCGCTAGCAGCGGTTTTGATAGGTGTTGTCCTGCAAATTTGAATTAGAAAAGACAGCACTCAAAAACCGCCTAAGTGACTCGGCAGCACCACGGTGTCTCCTCTGGTGGGTTGCCTTAAAACAACTTTTAACAAAATGATTGCCCCCAGTCGACCGCGCTGGCGCTAGCGGCGTGGAGTTCTTGCCACTGAAGGGGCATGGAAGTTGATACTTATTTAAAAAAAAAAAAAATTAATTAATTATAAAAAAAAGAGTGGGAGAGGGACGTAAAGAAAGAAAGAAAAAAAAATAAGGAAAGACTGAAAAAGAAAGAAAGAAAGAAAGAAACAAATGAAATTGAATAGAAATCATGACTCGTACTCGAAACAAATACAGAAGAAACAATATCAATACACCGGATAACTAAATACGCCCACAACACTTAAGTATGCGCGCGCGCGCGCGCGCACACACACACACACACACACACACACACACACACACACACACACACACACGCGCGCGCGCGCGCGCACACTCACACTCATACACACATACACACGCGCGCGCAATCACCCACTCACTCACTCACGTCTCCAGTTTTGGCGTCAAACCAGTGGGAGATGTCCGTGCCCGCTGCAGCAATGAGAGGCTCGAGAACGTCATCTGAAAAGTTAAGAGCAGCAAGGTAAAGGCGGTTCCTATTCCAGCGCACTGAATTCTGGGACACAACCAAGTGCAAAGTTCTAAACTTCTGGAAAGCTTACCGCCACAAATTACTTTTAGCGCCAACTGAATTTTTTTTTTCTCAAGTGCATTTTAAATCCAGCAATCGGAGAGCTGACAACAGAAGACAGTGCCGCAAAGGCATTGGCGTAAACAGCTCTTCTTTAAGTCACACTTATAAACCAAACTCCTTCATTCTCAAAACTAGAACAAAGTCAAAACATGACACGACAAAAGGAAGAAAAGCAAAAACTGTATCATAAAGAACAAAAGAAGAAAGTAATCCAAGAAAATTAGAACCTTTTCCGCGCAATTTAAATAACGGAAGGTACACCTTTTTCTGTCCACATACCACAATTCCACAACATACCCTCAATACAAAAAAAAAAAAAAGGAACAACATACGCGCGCGCGCGCGCCCGCACGTACACACACACACACACACACACACACACACACACACACACACACACACACAAACACATACATACGTACATACATGTATACACTCGCTTTAGTAGAAATAGAAAAAAAAAAAAAAAAGGGGGGGGGGGGGGGGGGGGGGGGGGGGGGGGGGGGGGGGGGAGGGGCAGGGAACAAAAAAGAAAAAAAAATTGAGATGAAACCAGGAAAGATGCAGTCGCAACCTTAAACTACAAAATCAGTTTGGTGAAAACATTTAAAACATATTTGTATTATAATGAATGAAACAGCATGAACAGTCCGGGTGAATGTAAGCATACAGATGTTGATATAGGTATGAAGTAGTGTGTGATGCCGTACCTTTCTGTTAATCTGTAATAATAAAGGGGATATACGACTCCAATGTTCCCTAAACCGTGTCAGCAGTTGTTTATTTTTTGCAGTGTTTCAATCATGTTTCAATCAGTTTTCTTTCCTAATTCCTTAATAGTTGTTCCTGAATATATGGCACATTGCGCAATCCCTTTGCTTACAGTGAAAAAAAAAAATCGCTAAAGGAACAATCCTTTTAAACGCTTTTTATTTTCAATCTGTTTTATCAACATCTAAAAGTTACAAAGTTCTCCGTCAAATTCAATGCCACTGTGAATTTCTCGTCAATTTTTGTGATGAATTTAGTCCAAAATTATTTGATGATATTACCCCCCCCCCCCCCCCCCCCCCCCCCCCCCCCCCCCCCCCCCCCCCCCCCCCCCCCCCCCCCCCCCCCCCCCCCCCCCCAAATAAAATGTCACATACACTTTTTTTTTTCTGTGGCAGAAGGTGCAACAGTGGTCATCAACCACACGCATTTCTTTCAGTACTGTAATTTTGTACCCAAACTTCGATGTGCATCCCTCAAGGAGACTTGTCTAAAAACCTTCTTGGCATCCCTCATGTAAAACCATTTCAATTTCACTTCTGAAATTTTGCCGGTCTTTATGAAAACATTCTTCCAAGCAATTTCACTTACCACTGTATCACTCCATTTTTCTTTCTTTCTTTATTCTTTTAAATTAAAACGATACTTAGAAGCTATGCCATCATCATCTATATACATGTATATGCCGTAATAAAGGTTCATGCCTTCACCAGTCGACAAAACTGTTTTTGACCACATGGAAAGTCAGACTTGCAATCATTTCCAATCCAAAAACGGAGTTTTGTTTGGTCACGTATTGTCGAATACATGATAAACAACCATCAAACGTCAAGAATTCAACAGAATCGGAAACCATTAAATTCTGTTTAAAATAAAAATCCATCAATTTTCACCCTACTAACTTGGATAGAATCTGTCGTTTTCAGATCTAAGTGGACGAATGTTTTTAGATCTGAAAATGGAAACACATAATTGTACCAACGTCTCTTCTATTTGAGTTAAATCTCCCAATGCTAGCGCCCTTAATGTAGAAAGTGAGGTCTTTGAGTAGGCTATTACTCAATACCACTTACAGTTCCGCTAATATTTGATTAAAAAGAAAAATACTGTGTGCAAATACTCAGCTCTCCGTTACTTTCATTCAAGAAGGTTAGATCAAATCTCCTTGCTTTCATTTGATGCCACCGTTCCCCACACCCTCCCTGCTGTGTGTGTGTGTGTGTGTGTGTGTGTGTGTGTGTGTTTCATGATCGCGATGAAAATCGTAGATGATTGTAAATCAACAGTAACTTAGTTTGCATATCTGAATAAATTCTTCATCCATGCTGCGCCCAGTCGAGATGAGTGACTGTTCGTGCTTCGTTTTCATTGTCTTGAATGTTGTTTGTCTTGCCTGAAGAAAACCAAAGAGCTCGAAACACGTTGTGTTTGTTTTGCTATTTGTTTCTTTCGTCTGGCGGGCTGGTAATTTTTTTGTGATTTTGTTTTTAAATGTAAATTTTTCATAACGGTTTTTTCCCCATGAATGTCTTATACCGAGCATTTATTTATCTATTAATTTATTCATACATTTATATATTCTTAATGTCTTCTACCGAGCATTCGCCCCACAAGAACAAAATTTTCTCGGAGAACTTAACATCTTAACTATCGTAGCCGAGGCCAGTCACACACACAGTTATTGTCATACCTTTGTATCGTGAACACAGTGGAGTTAGATCGAATACTTTTCCTAATAGGGACACCCATAAATCATCAGCGGTGTTGTGATCGGCAACCTCCTTTGTTGTATAGTATAATGGGGGCATCACTGATTTGAACCAAAAACCGTGTCTGTTTTGTCTTCTGCTGTTAAACTGAAAGCGGAAATGACCTAGTTACCAATATTAAATTAACCCCCGTGTATGTGTGTGTGTGTGTGTGTGCTTTTTTGCCACATTTATTGATTTCGTTACCGTCAAAACGCAGGTTTATAGTCAACATCTGAGTGGTTTTTATAGCGAACACTTAGCTGAACTTAAAAAAAAAAAAAAAAAAAAAAACATCAACTGATCGTGCCGTGTGCATGCAAGGAGTCGTCTCCCTTGCGGAACAAGATCCTTCCTTTTCTTGTTTCACACTCAAACGAGATAAAGTTTACCTTCGAAGCAAAGGATCGAGATGGCTGGAGAGTATCAGGTTTGTGAAGAACAAAATCACTCTCTAAAATGAAATAATGACGATTTTCAAAGACCAGAAAAGATTCTTTCGTCGTCCCCTCTTCGACAACACGAGCTTCCCTTCGTTTATTACTATCCGACGTAACTGCCAAAATTTTATGTATTTCGATCATTCAAAGTTTTCATTAAACGTATAAATCTATCATTGCCCTTTTATGACAACGCCCATTGTATATAAGTCCAAGCAGACTGTTTGCCATTGCACATCTGCACTGATAATGTTGGCTGCCTAAACACAAGAAGAAGAAGAACTCTAAGGTCAAACCTGTCTTTCCATCAGTCAGATTTTAGGTTGTTGTTATTTTAATGCTCGCAGCGTTATTCACGTAACTATCCCCCTTCCCACTCACTCAGTCACATTCACACGTATGAACATAAAATGAGCCAAGAATAGAGGAAGCAAAGGAGGGACCCTTTTAACCAGAGTTTTAATCACTGCCAGGGCAGCCTTTTCAGCATGGCTTCTGTGGGTTGATCTGCTTGGACAGGACCACGGGGGTACTTCATTTAAACTCTGATTTCTCAAAACTTACTTTCCTGAGAGGCTAATGATTTGATACAGCTATTTGAAATTATACGTGTGCGTGTGTGTGTGTGTGTGTGTGTATTATATATATATCCTGATGACTGCACCAGCAAGAAACAGCACTGTTGATTTTATGTTTACATTTTAATCCTAGTTTTAACAAATATATATATATATATATATATATATATATATGTGTGTGTGTGTGAGCCAGCGCTCTCGTCTTGTACTGCCGGTGATGTATATATATATATGTTGTGTGTGCTGTACTGTTGATGCTTTAAAAACTCATTGTTGATGTTTTATTTTCATAACAGTGGGCTTTTTCTTTTTAATATAAGTAACTCTCTCTCTCTCTCTCTCTCTCTCTCTCTCTCTCTCTCTCTCTCTCTCTCTCTCTCTCTCTCTCAGTCACACACACACACACACACACACACACACACACACACACACATACACACACACATTCACAGAGTACACACACACATATACAGAGCCACACATATGCACATGCGTGCGCACACACACACACACACACACACACACACACACACACACACACACACACACACACACACACACACACACACACACACACACACACACACACATTCATTTGAATTACTTAAAACATTTTCGCAAGATTATAAAAAAGGAAGTTCAGTACAAGTTACCCTTCTTTCCTAGCATTAATGCATATATTCTTAAGCAGATAAACTAGTTTGGGTAAACTTGCGTCTTTGTCTGAATGCTGTTCAGGCACAGGGTGAAAATAATTATCATTGATGCCCAGATACCATTTTGATGTTGGTTTGAAGGGGTGAAGATAATTCGAACTGCGGAGCAGGACTGCCCAGAGAAAATGAAAAAATGGGGAACAACAGAGAACACAGATAGAACAATATGTTTACCATAGCATAGATAGCACAATATTCTCACCATGTCAAACAGCTATGGAAGTGGTACACACAAAACAAAAAAAAAAACCCAAGATTTCTTAATGTTCCTTGAGCTCTTTGTCTATGTTACATGTGGAGAAATAGCCAGCACAATCATGTCATTTGTGTTGTGCTTTTCAACAAGCAATGAATGGTGCATCATAGTTCATACCTCAACACCTTGATTCTCTTGGTTTAGCATCCTGTTTACCCAAGTGTACATGCCAGTTGTAAGGGAGGCCTCTCTGTTGAAAGCTTGGCAGGTAAAACTTTCAAATCTTCCCTGCCGGTTATGTATTCTGTCCGCTGAGATAGGCTGCTGCATCAGATTTGTGTCCAACCATCAGTTTCAAAGTATGACATATTAGTGGCTTGCTGATTTCAGTAATCTCTGCTGTAGGTGAAATTATATGCAAAATGGGAAAGTGGAAATGGAAGTGAGTACATTTTCGTTTCCACTGCTCATACCAGAAGTGAGGATACGAGAGTGATGGGGGACTCTCATCTGACAATAGCTGTATGAGACTGTGGTTCTTAATGTCTATTGCTTGTCTTTTCTTTTTTTTTTTTTTTTTTTTTTTTTTTTTCAAATTTGGGTTTCAATTTGGCACAAGAGTATGATAGTCCTTTTGGTGAAAAGTGGCTGCCTGGTGAAAACTCACATGTTCACCTGTAAGTGGACTGAGTATCTGGCCTTCACACTGTCATGGATTATCACCTCTCCTCTCGGGTTTTTTTTTTTTTTTATCTTTTCTACATCTGTAAACTGTTTCAGGGAAATCAACATGATGACTGTGGGCTGTCAAAAGATGAAATTTTGAAAACTCAAGGAACCAAAGACTATTTGTATCATTATATGTGAATGCTAAAATGATTTTAGCCTACCTTCTGACTGAGGAACTCAGATATGTGAGATTAACACTATCAACACAGACCCTCGCTCTGCTCTATGTGACCAGTTAATGCTGCAGTCGCAGCACTAAAATTCCCTCAGGACACCTGATTTTGACCATTTTTAATTACTTTTTTTTTAAAAGCCTAAATCTGACAGTGACTTTTTTTTTGTACAGTAAAATAGAGTTATCTTTCGTCTTCTTGATGATAAATGTTTAAAAAGTCAAAATAACTCTTTTGTCATTGTGTGATTACTTGAAAATGACATACTTTGAACAAGGACTGAAGGAGCACTGATTCAGTGCTTGAAGATGCCAACGGTTGGCTGCTTTCTCTTCAAATTAACCAATGAAATGGACTGTTAGTAGCCTGCTAACTGGTTTGATTTGACATAGGAAGGATTGTATTTGTACGCTGACACCACTGGTGAAAAATTCACCAAGAAATTGCATCATATTATTTTTAGAAGACTTTCGCTATCATTTTCACACATATCCTGAGTGACAGATCGCTTGCCGCGAGTATTTTGCCCCATGTTGCTAAGTGGCAAGTGAGGCGCCGAGATCATGCTGCGGCATATTGAGAGAAAGTTAGCATGTCATCCAGATTAACATGTCATGATGATTATGAATCTTCTATGATGTTGGGTAAATCATTTGATTTTCAGGTTGAGTCACAAACCAATGGATCTTCAGGGAAAAGTCCAGGCAGACAAAAACTGGAGAAAAATGGTTAAACAAAAGCATGAAGATCAAAATGAGTGATGGAAGACTTTGATAGGTAACACTCTTTCATTTTTCCTATAATCAGTAACTCTCTATTCTCTCTGTCTTTAATTGGTATCTTTCCCTCCCTCCCTCCTGTGCTCTCTCTCTCTCTCTCTCTCTCTCTCTCTCTCTCTCTCTCTCTCTCTCTCTCTCTCTCTCACTCACTGTTATTTCTGGTTCTTATACTCTACATCGTTTGGTCATGTATCTCTGCATGTGTGGTGCATATATATGAGAGAGAGAGAAAAAAGAGAGAGAGTGGTTTCCTCTCTCTTTTTATTTTAAATCATGGTTGGATCGCACCAACCATAACAAAACCACCGACCTCAGGACAGTGCGTGCTACACGCTATGGCTCCACGTGTCACCTGTTAGGCCTACACCCCGGCCCAACAATGGCAGTTGCTTTTCAGCCCTTTACATTCACAACACCTGAACCAGCGTCACAGCCTTCACCCGATTCTGCTCAGTGAAGAAATGATCTCAGAGCCAGAACGCTGGGAGTATATAGGCCTTCCATCCCCTTTGAACAAGATCTTTCGAGAAAGTCTATGTGGTCTGCGTCACAATAGAACGACTACAAGTGTCTTAAGTGCCTAGGATCTGGCCTTTGTGGGCTGCTCTTCAACGAACATTCTATCCCCTAGGGTCCGACAACCAACTGGGCCGACCGCCATGTAAGTGGCTGGATCTGTAGAAGTGCAGAGGAACAGACCTTCAGACTTTGTACCTAGGGCAAGGTCCAGCATCCCACCTAAAAGATGTTTACCTAAAATCTCAAGTCTACCTCAGCTTATACTCAGTCTCCCGGACCAAACCATCCAGACCAGCCATGGTCAAAGGGAGGCACTCAAGAGCCCCTCAGCCAAGGCGACACCAATTACGATGTGGCTGAAGTCTAATGGCTGTCTCTCCAAAACCAGTCTGCCCAGACCAGCCGTTGGCAAATTGTCTGCTGACTGACCAGCTCTCTTCACTGGCATTCCAGCCTACCAGCTAGGTGCCCCTCACTGCGATTCTATCTATCCCGCGTTTAAGGGGTTAACCACTACAACTCTCTGTCTCAAAGGCTGGGCAGAGTCGTACCCTTTACATATTCTCCCCCGCTGCAATTCATGGTCCCCATGAATTATAATCACAAAATCCAGGCACAACAGTCCATTGATCAAGAAAATAGGCATGTGCCACGACGACGCACACATACTTGAACATGACTTACGACAGTCATATGTGAGGCATACACACACAAGTTCTGAGTTCACCCCTCCTATGCTACAATGGGGAGAACCTGGAATTATCCAACAACCATTCATCCAGCCGCCGCCCACTTCCTTTCGTGTGGGGAGGTTTGAGTGCGTGTTTCGCCAACCTACAGCAACACAACTCCGACTTAGACAAGTCCACACAGTCATACTGTGTCAGCACGTTGTTGCATGATCTCGTAATGCCTATAAAAAAAATCTGACTTTTGAGTCACTTAAAGTCAACGACCACATAGTTTTTGGCAACTATGTTACACACACACACAAAGTTCATATCATTGTTGACAACAAGGAATCATCAGAATACACAAAAGAAAAAAATGTACATGATTGAAAGAAAAAAACGTCTTACATTTATAATACAAGTGATAGTCACCAGTCGCACAGCACACTTCAATCAGCCGAAAATTACATGTGTCTGCCTAATTGGCTGAAGTGAAGAGAAATAGTGTTCCACAAAAATACCTTTTTTAAACAGCGCACATTCTGAGTACTGTCTAACTGTAAGTAACATGAGGCATGGAGCATCTTTTGCCATGCCCTAACAGGAATAATATTACTGATTTACGTTCGTCTCATCCTTGTGGCCATTATCTGACGCGTCAGTTTGCAAAGGACAAAAGTGATTGAACTCAATGTGATGAGGGTACGGGATAGATTTTGTTCCCGGGAATCCAAATGGGGTAAATTCAGGGTGCTGCCTTGCAAACTGATTGTCTGATAACGACCAAAACAGAAAACGCCAAAAGAAAACGCGAATACTATGTTTATATAGCCTAGCCGAAAATAAAGAAACTCCCAGCTGCTTTATACACAACAAAGACATACATAGTACTCTGTTATAGCTCCATCAAGAGCAGCGAACATGGCGCTAATGAACTGAAACCATTTGCACATTTACCATGCCATCGTTCTGCAGCGAGTGCTTTCCTTCATAGTGCAAATCCATCACCTTTCAAACACACACAAAAATCTACCGCGACATGACCCACATTATGTCCAGCAGAATATCAATAAACAAAGGGGACCTACTCTCTTTTACCAAACGATTACACAGTAAACTTCTATCAGGATAAAAAACGATTTGTTTCAACACAGTGCAAAAAAAAAAATCTTCCTCACGCATTAAAAAGCACAATAATTAAAACTCGTTTTAAGTCAAAAAAAAAAAATTCACCGAAAAAAAAAAAAACTTATGATTCATTGCAGTCATTACCAGACTAGCAAAGAGCGATCAGCTCCGGACTCTTACGTTTATGTTAGAACGTTCTCACACATTTGGTCTCCCTTGCAGACCTGTGGAGAGAGTTCTCGGGTATGGGGAAAGTGATGAAAAAGAAATTTCCTGATTTCTACCCTAGTCTCCTCCTCTTACCCATCCAAACCATCCCATGGTTTATGGTGTAAGGGTCAGCCTAGCCACACTTAATTCACCCCTTTTCCCAGAAAGGTTTTTAAACCTTCCTATCACCACCTTGTACCTGGTTCCATATCACCACTTTATCTCCACCCCGGAGATCCAAAGTGGACTGTCTATGCCAGTCTGTACAAAGGCAGCTTTCTGGGAATGCTCCCCCCCCTTTTGTCAAGAGCCATCTTCAATCGCTTTAGCTTGTCTTCCAGCCATTTTTCAAGGCGCTGACTTCCAGACACCTTCACATTCCTACATTCTTTAAATTCCTGGAGTTGCCTTACTACCCACTCCGAATATAGGCACAATGGGCTTCCCTTCGTACCGTTACCGCCATTTTCTCTCTGGATTTCAGTTTGTCAAATTTTTCTCTCAATCTTTTCCGTTCAGCTACATTCATAGTAGCTTGGGTCATCTTAATCGCCTTCCAGATTAATATATCCATGACAACTGAACAAAACAAACAACAACAACAACAACAACAACAAAAACAGCAGGCCTTCAAAAATCAAATTTCTCACCCACATTTCACACAGTAAAAAATTATGGGTATTCTGCCTACCATTTACTGCAGTCACACCAACACGACAAAAATCATACTAATTATGAATAGTCAGTGACTACAGGCACACACATCTAGCAACATCCTGCGCGGCGCGAAGTCTCCCTTCCCTCGACCTGTAAGGGATACACTTCCCACACCACTCAACTACGAGTCCTTCACCGTCCGATGAGGCACTCATCCTTTCAGCAGCGTGTTGGGCCTTGGGCGCCTACCACAACTGACCGCTCTCCACGCTGAGGCCTGGGGCTGCTCCTTCAACAACAGTGGACCGCGCAGGCCCAGTTTCTAAACAATACCAAACACTACTGCGAGTTGTCCTTGTCGTCGCTGGGGCTCCCGCGTCCTGAGGTCGGCATGTTCGATCCTGTCGGCGACGCCATTTTGAAAGGGGTGGTGGATGGGATGATAAGGAGGGAAGAGGGGTAGGAGGAGATGGGGGAGAGAGCGAGTTGACACATCAACTTCCACACCAACACCAGCTCGTTGGTTTCCTCTCTCTTTTTATTTTAAATCATGGTTGGATCGAACCAACCATAACCAAACCACCGACCTCAGGACAGTGCGTGCTACACGCTATGGCTCCACGTGTCACCTGTTAGGCCTACACCCCGGCCCAACAATGGCAGTTGCTTTTCAGCCCTTTACATTCACAACACCTGAACCAGCGTCACAGCCTTCACCCCCGATTCTGCTCAGTGAAGAAAATGATCTCAGAGCCAGAACGCTGGGAGTATATAGGCCTTCCATCCCCTTTGAACAAGATCTTTCGAGAAAGTCTATGTGGTCTGCGTCACAATAGAACGACTACAAGTGTCTTAAGTGCCTAGGATCGCCTTTGTGGGCTGCTCTTCAACGAACATTCTATCCCCTAGGGTCCGACAACCAACTGGGCCGACCGCCATGTAAGTGGCTGGATCTGTAGAAGTGCAGAGGAACAGACTCTTCAGACTTTGTACCTAGGGCAAGGTCCAGCATCCCACCTAAAAGATGTTTACCTAAAATCTCAAGTCTACCTCAGCTTATACTCAGTCTCCCGGACCAAACCATCCAGACCAGCCATGGTCAAAGGGAGGCACTCAAGAGCCCCTCAGCCAAGGCGACACCAATTACGATGTGGCTGAAGTCTAATGGCTGTCTCTCCAAAACAGTCTGCCCAGACCAGCCGTTGGCAAATTGTCTGCTGACTGACCAGCCTCTTCACTGGCATTCCAGCCTACCAGCTAGGTTGCCCCTCACTGCGATCATTTTTTTTTCGATCAGTTTTCTCATTGGTCTATGGTTGGCCACTAAGGAAACACGAACATTTCAATCAGTCAGACAAATGAAAGTGAATAGATTACCCTTGATTGAAAACAAGCAATTCATTGCAATTTATCATCCCATGGAAACTTCCTTAGGATGTTTTAGAATATGAAGCTTGTTGCCGACATTGAAAGGAGACATGAGCTTAATTGCTGTATCAACAATCTCAGTATCAACTGGCACACCAAGTCCCATTTTGAAGAAACAGTTTTTGTTTAGTTTTGGTCGAAGGTGTCACCTTCTAAGTCTTTATGTATTACTGAAATTTTTTCTGTTCTTTTGATTCAGCAAACTTTTTATTTCCATTGACCTCTGATCGGATTTTACATTGAGTATTGTCAAATGTGCGGTGCAGCATCTCGTAAGATTCGGCTGCATAATTATGGTTTTCTGTGTGAGAATGTTTTAACTTTTTCATCACAATAGTAGTTGTACAGCTTCTGCGGTCAGCCACAGTCTTTGCTTGGCACCACGAGCATGCTTGCATTCAGTTTTTCAGTGTATAATCTGTTCATGTTTCCCCTTATATTTGAATAGTTCATAGAATAAAATTGAGTTGTATAGCCTTTAAGACCTGTGTATACATGATAACAAGGGGACTGGTGGTTCACATGTTTGTTGCGTATACATGATAACAAATGGTCTGGTGGTTCAAAAGTTGATGGTGTATACATAACAAGTGGTTGGTGGTTCAAAAGTTCTTGGTGTATATATGGTAACAACCAGTCTGGTTATTCACAAGTTCACTGGGTATACACGATAAGAACTGGTCCAGTGGTTCAAAAGTTTATTGTGTACACATGATAACAACTGGTCAGGTGGTTCAAAAGTTCATGGTGACAAGTGGTCTGATGGTTCAAAAGTTCATTGTGTATACATGATAACAACTGGTCAGGTGGTTCAAAAGTTCATAGTGTATACATGATAACAACAGGTCTGGCAGTTCAAAAAGTTTCCAGCTGCTCACAGCTTGGGGAGGGGAGCTGGGGATGAAAGGGTTAAATTTACAACTTTGAAACAATATGCAGAGAAAACATTTCTGTGCATCATCTTTTGTTTGAATTCCAGTGCTGACCTTGCTTTCTCTGGAGAAAGGTATTGTGATGAATAATTTGATAATGTCAGTTCTGTCTTATATAGTTAATATGTTGTTGAGATTTCCATAGCTATTTCCTAGTCACAAAAATTGCAAAATTTTTGTAAAGACCATGAAGTTCTTGTTCCTCAAGGGTATTTCAGTTATGTACATATGCATATATAAGATGGGAATTGAAAGTTCTAAAATGGATGATACGCTGCATGTCTAGGGTTTTTTGTTCCAAATATAATTATTAATTTTTATATTTAATATCATCTTGTGATCAAGAGGTGTTAAATGAAACCACTGAACTGGACAAAAAACTTAAACTGTGAGCTTGTAGACAATCCTCATTGTTCACTGTGGCAAAGCAGTCTGTCAGTGTTTGTTGATTAAGTGAGTGAGTTGGTACATCCAACTTATTATTATTCAGTTAAATGCATGGAAATAAAGTCTCCACGTGGGTCTGTTGCCAGAGAAGTTAGGGTCCTTTTAGAACTTTTTTTTTTTAAACATTATCTGTCCTACCCTTTTGTCTGAGTGTGCAAAACTTGCATTATGTAATGGAAAAAAGTGAAAGAACCCTTTGTGCAAAAGCTGTTATAAGGTACATATTATGATTGATCTGCTGTGTTTTCACATCATCTCAGTTTTCTTTTAGTGCCCAGAGAGTTGAGGCTTTATAGTCCACATCCAATATATATTCAAACACATTTTAAAAATTCTCTCTCTCTCTCTCTCTCTCTCTCTCTCTCTCTCTCTCTCTCTCTCTCTCTCTCTCTCTCTCTCTCTCTCTCTCTCTCACATTTATCTCCATTGGGAGTTATTTGTGTGCCCCACTGAAGATCTGTTCACCAGATTCCCCCAGCTCTGTCTGTTGTGTGACAAAGCTTGGGGTTGTTGCGTACCTTTTTTTGTTTGTTTGTTTTCTCTCTAGACTGTCTTGTTACAAATTTAAAAAAAAAAAAAAAAGCATCCTCTGGTGATGTGTAGAAATCAGTATAGATAACTTCTCTCAACTTGTCTTCACCGGCCTGCGTTTGGGATGATCTACTCACCCATCTTTCCGCATTTTATTGCCACTAATACATAGGTCAGACATCTGCTAAGTGATAGCCATGAGACCCTCATAATGAATTCTCTCATCTCAGTCATTAATTCATTTATCCATCAGCTTTAGATCATGCGAACTGTGGTCTTGGAAACTTAGCAGATGTGGTGTAGCGTATATGGACTAGTCCGCACTCAGTGGCATCTCCTTGATGAAACTGAATCTGAAACTGCAGGATATCCACTGGGGAGAGAACAGCCTGAGACCCCAAAATGGCACTGAAGTCATGTTTGTTTTTGTGGTATAGAAATGAAAACCTTGGTCAGAGCTGTCCCACCTGATGTGATCTTTGAATTCCTGAGGAAGATTAACATTCTTTATATCTGATGTAAGATTTTATGGAGGAAAGAGTTTTAACAAAATTTCCGGGGTGTCTTAAGGTGTGTTTTAAAGGGTTGTGTGAATATCATTTTATCTTTTTTTTTGTTATATATATATATATATATATATATATAGTTGCATGCTTCCACCCACCCTGAGAATACATGTGTGATTCTATTGTCTGTATGTATCAATGGCTGACAGTGAGCGATCACAGGCAGTGTTTGACTATGGTGAGTACACACAATTCTTATAGCGCTGGAAATCTCGTAAACGTCTGTGATGCTTGACTAAGTTAACATTGATAATACACCAGAGATTCAGAGAGAGAGAGAGAGAGCATGGCCAACCTTATTCAAACAAGAGAGATGTTGCAGAACCTGCTGTCCTTATTGTTATGGATATGTGCTCATTAGAGTTGTCTTGTCTCCCTGTAGAAAATCTTTATTTGAGTGGATTAGTCATTGCATTCAAACGCATGTTAAATCATGCGTATGAACCATCAACTTAGCCAGTTTGTTGCATGATGTTGGTAAACATTGGCTGCATTATTGGACATTTCAGGTATTGGTTTGGCTTACACCTTGTTGTGTTGCAGGTGTGTTTCTGTGCACAGACAGAGATGGGAATATAATTCTGGGGTCCTGCGAGGAGTACATCCATGCACCAGTGAGTATGGACATAGTCATTGGCAGTGGGTATCGAAAGTTTAAGGTGGTGTTATTCTGCAAGGAGTACATCCATGCACCAGGTGAGTATGGACATAGTCATTGTCAGTGGGCACTGAAAGTTTTCAGGTGTTATTATTTTAGCCCAACTGACCACACACAGCCCGTTCATTGCAGTTGGATTCATGCAGGAAAAGTTTAGCATGCTGAACAGGTTTTCCAAAAAGAGTATACTCTGAAAAAGAAACAAACAACAAAATAAGTTACTGACATAGTAGCCAACCTATCGATATTCTATAGCATTTGAGCCTTGCTGCTTTGAGCAGAATGCATCCTCCTTGATTTCTGACTCCAAGATTTGAAAAACTTGCCAAAATTAAATGAAAAGCATTGAAATGCACAGAAAATGGCAAAAAGACACTTCGAAATGGACAGCTAGTACCCATTCTGGACAGTGTGTACAAATTTCAACCTTGTCTGACCAGATTATTTTTTAAAAAAACAAAAAAAACCCTGGCATGTCACAAATAGTGATTTAAAGGTACATAAAGGTGTCTCCTGAACAAAGACAGGAAATGGTCCTCAAAGGAGAAAAACTGCAGGAGACAGTAAAGAAAGAACAAAAAAAAAAAAAAAAAAAAAAAAAAGAGAAAGGCTTAAGTTGAAGAAAGTAACAGAAAAGAGAAAGTTGCTAGCACAGAGCTTCCAAAAGTGAGTAAGCCCCCAGTATCCCCACAGGGACAGGAATGTCTGAATTATGTCTATGTCTCTGTTTCAGAGAAAGGTAAGGTAACGTTTATTCCAAACATCCACGTTCTCGATCAGTTAATTCACTCGCACACTCAACAAAATGTCTATATTCCCTAAGATGAACATGATAAAGTTTGCTTCTGAGCATCCATGCTCTTGACAAATTGCAATAAGAAAAAAAAGAGCTTTTCTGTGTTCCAGAGAATGATAAAGAAGACCCACGAGTGCTGGGCCTAGCCATGATTCCCGGTCATCACGTTCAGTCCATCCAGGTGGATCAGCCTCCCTCCTGAGTCCCCCTGCCCTTTGTGTGTGGCCTCTCTGCCGGGCTGGAATGCATGTTGCCAAGAATACCTCTGTCCTTCTCTCAGGATGGGTATTCTGAGTGGATGATGATAGTTGACTGGTTCATGCGATGAAAGGATGTCTGTGTGTAGACCCCCGTGTTGCTTGTGTGTATGTGTGTGTGTGAGGGGGAGGGGGGGAGGGGCATATATGTGAATATCTGTGATTGTGTATGTGGAGTGTGTGAACATATTCATTGGTGAGTGTGTGTGTGTGAGAGAGAGAGCAAGAAAGAGAGAGAGAGAGAGAGAGATGAGTGATGTGTATGGGGGATTTTTTTTTTTTTTAATAAACTTCTATGTTTTTTCAATGTTGGTGGACAAATTAAAAAGGAGAGGTTGACATTGATTCAGCTTGCCAACAATCCCCTTTTATTCAGATGTAGATCAAGGTCTAGTATTAGATCACATATGATTCAATTTTAAACAAAAAAAGAAAAGAAACTATGGATATTCCTTTAGGGGGAGGGGGTTAATTTTTAGCAGATGTCATATTTTGCATGTAATCTTAAGAGATTGGTTTGATGAAAGCATGAAGCTTTCGAACTGAAGACCAGATGCGAAAGGTTAAATGCACAGTATTGGCATCATCATGATTTTTTTTTTTTTTTTTTCCAAATCCTTGCAGGCACACTGAAGCTTAGTTCTTGAATCCATTCTTTGTGAAACTTGCCAGAAATCTGGAATAATGGCCAAGTTGTGGAAAAGTCATAGAATCAGAAATAAATCTTTTAAGAAACAGAAGTGTTTGGTGTAGATGCTTGTGTGTCAGTAAGCAAAAAATGAACAGCAAGCCCAGTACAGGCATCTCAAAAATGCCCATTTTGATAACAGTAGGGGTCCAGTGTGTGTGTGTGTGTGTGTGTGTGTGTGTGTGTGAAAATAGATAATTTGCAGTCATGGAAATTTTTCAACTTTACATGGAAATAAAATCTCAGAGCATTTTGATTTTGTCATCTCATATGGACCCCGACTGGCACAGCAGTCAAGGACAGAGAAACCACAAGTCAGCACTAAAGGTCCTGTTCAGAATCGAAGATCCAGATATGCACAAGATTAGCTAAAATAAATAAATAAAAAAGAAATGGAAGCAGATGGGCATGTTGTTATATGTGTGTATTTCCAAACTGGTTGTGTGGTTGGATATGATCAGAACATGACCTCTATTAGGGTCATGGTTGAAGGTCAAGATCAGGGCAAGGTAATCTTCACCTTGTGTCCCCTGGCAAAGGGATGACAAGCATCACAGTATTGTCCCTCCCAAGTTGACCCCTTTCTTCCTACATTCAGGAGGAGGGGTCAGTGTCTAAGTGGTGGTCACATTAAGGTGCATGTTTAGTTTGGAGGGGGGGGGGGGTGGTAAAGGAAGAGGAATGTACCAACAAATCCTGGTTTGTTTTTTTTTTCTCAAGTACAAATGCAGCATTAGTATGAACTATCAAAAAAAGCAAGATAGTGTTGTGTGAATGTGTGTGTGTGTGGTTGAGGTTCATGGATGTTTGTGTTCATGTAGGTTTTATTAATTTTTGTTGTTGTTTTTGTTTTTGTTTTCTGGAGAATTTATGTTGACTTTGTCTTAGCCTGACAAAAATGCAGTTGAGCTGTTCTTGATGGAAAATGCAAGGCAGCATAGTAAGAATCTGGGTTAACTTTGTGGTTTTAGTTGCAAAGTGAGACGACTGCAGGCGGAAATCTAAACAAATTTTAATATATATTTTTGAAACTGCCAAGAGAAAACATGGACAAATGTCACAAGACAAAACATGACGCGTTTTGACCTCTAAGGTCTTCTTCAGGCAAGAAACAAACAAATAGGACAATGACAATGAACGAGTTTGTCACTTAGGTTTGTTCTCTTCAGCGCAAGGCAGGCGTTGAATAGGTTTTATTCATTTTTTTTGTTGTTTCCGTTTTCTCTGGAGAATTTATGTTGACTTATGGCTTTGTTGACAGTTATGCAGGGCACGTCATCAGCTTTTGAGCATATCATGAACACAGCAACGGTGCGATTTCTGATGGCACAGCATTGGTTTCAGGCGGACATCTTGCCTGGCTGCACATGAGGCTGCCTGGATTCAGGTTCAATCCACAAGCTTCCCTGTCAAATGTCTGTGCCCAAGTGTGTTTTGGTTCAGGAGCATGCAGGCTACTATGTCAGACAAAAATCTGGACCCTTTGGAGTAAAGAACACTCACTCCCACCCATGTTGGAAAAGATCTATGCCATCTGGGTTCAGGAACTCTTCAGGAATCCATGCTGGACAACAAAAAAAAAAAGTCTGTGTGCTTTGGATTCAGACATACCAGTATTCCGTGGTCTAAGTCTTTGCTATACTGGTTTGGGTGCGCAGTCATGCCAGGCAAAATTGGTACGGTTTGGGTTCAGGTACATCTCACAGGCATCATGTCGATGTGTGTGCCAATTTTGGTCAGGCACTCTCATAGGTATCATGTCAGATAACATATGTGCCGTTTCGGTCCATGCACTCACACAGACACCCATGTCACTTGTGAGGGAAAGTGAGTGCGGTTTCAGTTCAGGCACCAGGTTGTACCAGGTTGAAATTCAGGCACCCTCACACTGTTACAGGCAAGTCTTTTGTCTTTTTTTTTTTTTTTCTTGTGTGTGATCATATACATATATATCAGCCTATATATCTCTATGCATATACACATAGAGGATGGGAGAGAGAGAGACGCACACACATATACACGCGCACACACACACACACACACGCACACACTGAAAATAATGTTAAAATCTGACGAAATCTTGAGCTTTGTTTGGTGCATAATCCCACTTTTTGCTCCAACCACAAGCAGGACATTTACTTGTACAGTTTTTGTCTTAAAGCATTGTCTTGTAAACACATTACAACAGAGGAGAACAATTAAAGAAATCAAAACTTTGAGAACACAGACAGTGTCAGATATATGTTTATTTAACAGAAGATTAAAAAATAAATATTTTACCAAAATACTGTGCAGATTAAAAAAAAAAAAAAATTACAATGCAACAAAAGCAATGGTTTGGAGAAAATCAATGCAAAAAACAGAAACCAAACAAAAGTTTATATATGGGTACAAAGGTAGATAGGAGTTCCAACATAAAGGCAACAGATTCCAGCTTCTGATACAAATTTACAGAGACAGGTCTAACTACAGCAGCCGCCTTGACAACCCCCATCCCCACCCCCCTCCAAAAAACAAATAAAGCCTTCAGGGGGAAAAAAATCCAAAGTGTGTGTGTGGTTTATAGTACAACAGTGTTTTGGCCAGGGGATCATCTCAGATGTCTGCATAAAAAAAAAAACAACAACAAAGTATCTCTCATAAGGTCATGTGTATTGCAAAGGCCAACTCTAAGATTGGACAGGTTATCATGTCTCTAACCTGTTGCCCATGACTGAAAATAGTGGGTAGTGGAGATCTCCGACACAAGTGACGGCCCAAACATCCCATCATGGCACCCCTAGCATCTAGTGATGTAAGAATACATAGTCTGACAGGCATGTGTTACCGTATGAAGCTGTGGTCCCCAAAGAATGCTGCCTCGGATATACACGAATGTCCGCCACTTTGAAAAACTTGGTCTTTCTCAGAAACACTGGGAGAGGATGCGGTGGGATGGGGTTTGGGTGCAAGTTGCACAACATTGTTGACATCTGTGCGGGTGAAAAGGATGAAACTAAGAGTTGTCATCCCCTCCATCTTGTCTAAAAAAGAAAGGATGATGGATGTAGGTACCAGACTGTGTATATGCCTCTGTCTTTATTTGAGACTGTATATATGCCTCTGTACTGTATATATGCCTCTGTACTCATTTGAACTTGTTTTCATAAAATCAGTCTGGCATTCAAGCAACCCACTGAAGCAGCATTGTGCCAGTGCCACACAATAAGGAGATAAAAAGATGTTTTAAACTTAAAGCTATCATTGTTACCCTTCTGAAACTAGAAAGCTATCATTGTTACCCTTCTGAAACAAGAGAGGGAAATCGAGAGATCAAATCAACCCCAAAACTAAACAACAACAAAAAAAAACTGATGAAAACTGTTTACCCAACATACTCCAAGACACATTTTCATCAGCAGAATCTGACATTGTATTTGTAATATTTAGAATATACTAAGTCTGAACATGGGTATACACCGTGAAATAACACCCAAGTGTCATGTATTCAAGGGATCTGCAGGGCAGATGCACTTTATTCAAACTCTATTCTTAGTATGTACAATTAAGTTGTCAAGCACAAGCAGATGAAACCAGCAGATCTGTAATCAGCTTGACAAAAGGGGGAGAAAATTCTACCAAACTCCCATTAACTCTTTCCAACTGAAGCAATTTCAATGTTTACAATAAGTGGAAAAGAAACAATTTCTCATGTAATGAGCCTCACTCTGTTGGGAGGTATCTTTCCTTGCACAGGGAGGTGGCAATCTGCAGTGAGATTAGTTTGTTGATAAAGGCTATGGAAAAATCTGTACATACATGACAGCTGTGAGCGCACGAGTTCACCATCAATGTTGCTCTCTTTCCCAGATTGACCATCGTACAAGGAGTCTATTTTAACACACTCAACAATTACTTCTCTGATAACCTAAAAAGCAGTATAAAAGACTAGTCCACCCTGTAATGCGACACTGAGTACAGAATTATATATAGCACTTTACTGCAACACAGCCTCTTCCTGCCGACATACTTATTTCCGCTCGTTCTCCTTCTCTCTATATTGCACACACACACATATAAACACACACAGAGTAATGCACACACACACACACACTCTCTCTTTCACACACACACAAGATCCTTGCTACCCTAACAAACCTAAAATAAAATGTAAAACAATTCCCCCCTCCCCCCACCCAAAGCAGATCCTTTAAAAATTCAGCTAACAAAAATCAGTTGTTTTTTTTTTGCTATATCACTTGATAGCAGAAACAACATTTCCCTTTCTTTTTGCTTAAGAAAAGTTCAAAGAAAAGAACACATAATTGTTTTCCCCTTTGATTTTGTGTCTGGCTGAAATTCTGTAAACATGACTTTATCTTTCAAAACCATGGAAATTGTTCTTTCTGTCTGACTGAATTTACTGAAACAGATTCATACATTGTCACTGGATAACCTATGTACAGGTATGATTCCCATAAATCTTTAAGAAAAATAAAACGCCAAAATAGTTACAGATAACAATTCAAAATCAATAATGAACTACCTACCATGTTTTTTTCATTACAAAAAAAAAGAATAGAAAAAAGTTTACAGCAAAAAAAGGTGAGCATATACTCCTGTACATGATACAAGTAATGAGGTTACCAGACAGCCATGGCCATGCAAAAGACTGGACTGAGCAACTGACCGGAGAGAAGATGTTTAAAAATGATAGCTGTGTGTACCCATCACAAAGCAATTGCTTTTAATGTGTCATACATTCACACTGCATTTTACCCCTCTCCCTAAGGACCACTCTCACATACACCAGTGTCTCTCTCAAAGATTGTTAGAAATGCCCGTATCATAGCTACCAACCTTGCCAAACCTTTTCATTATTGTCTCGCTGTTTCTTCATCTTGTGTTCCAAGCCGTTTTAGACAGCAAGTGAAGTGCACTGGGCCAAGCCCTCATTAAGTTACAAATTAAAATCCAAATGAACATTCTGTCACAAGAGATGGTTGACATGAAGGCACACGAGAGGGCACACTGGCCTAAAATGAATAGGCATGCACTGTTAACACTGGCCAGTAGGCATGCAGGTAAAGAGCCCCACGCTTCATCATACTTTCATTTGGCATTGGGATTTGGGATTCATGAATATGTCATGAGAGAGAAGGGTCTATGTCTGCAACGTCCCATGGCAATGGTCATCTTGCGTGACGCCCAAGCGTACCAGTGGTAGCAGCAGGAAGACAGGCACTTACTTACGCTATGGGTGTATTCACTATCTCTTCATGCCAAGTCTTCAGGCTATAGCTCACCGGTGGGCTCAGCAAAGATCCCCACCCTGATCTCTACGGGAAAAGTCACACCCAGAATTCTAAGTTCGTTACGCGGGTGTGTGTGTGTGTGTGTGTGGAGGGTAGGGTATTCTGCATTTCAAACTCTGGTTAAGAATTTGAGATCTAAGACCATTTCTTTTCAAAGCATATGATGAAATGTGGCCAAATACAGCTTTAGTGATATTCTGTATGATGCCAGTAACAAAATGCGATTATTGTAATGAAAGATGAACGATTCTCTCGTAACCCTCAACAGAACACCCTAAATATCTTGGGATTCTAAAACTAATTGTCTTGGGAGGAGCATCTTCTATCTTTATCACCCTGATTAGTGAACTTTGAAAGCAGAAGGCTGGCACGAAAAACTCTACCTTCACATTCATACCATCATGTATACATGTGCAAAGGCTTTGTAGAGTTAAAAGATGTTAAAAAACCGAATGAAAAGATATTTACAGAATTAATTAAATATAACAAACAGAAGGGAAACAAGTGCAAACAAAACAAATTTTTATCAACATTTTTGTCTGCTCTCAAATTTATGCTATCTATGTATGTGTAATACATACAGACAGATGTGTGTATCCATCTATGGTTCTTCATGGGTGTTTGTGAAATCCTGATTGAATGTCTGTATGTGCACATGCTTGATCAGTTTCTTATCTTCGAAGGATAAGGTGACTGCTTATTTTCTGTGACAGAAACGTGTATTTCAGATGCTCTTTCTCCTCTGTGTTGAAGCAGGCTATCAAAAACAGTAAAAAGATAATTCCAGAAGCATTGCTATCAGACTAGAATACACAGTCACACAGATCAGAAATCCTGGCTTCACTGGCCATCACAAATGAAACACAAGTAAACACGTGAACAGCATGGCTACCCTTCCAAAAATGCATAATCATATCAGTAATAAATAAATGAATAAGTCAAATAAATACAAATTGCTAGCTTCCTCTGCCGTAATAAATGCAATAAATCTAAATTTTTTTCTTGAGTTAAATACTCTTTCTTGTTAGAATCAGAAATACTCTTCCGATCCACTTTCTACAGAGAACTCTTCGATAAACTTCCCGAGAATTGGAAATTCTGCTCCCATCAACCCTTAGCAGCAGCTCATGGTTTAAGTCTGCTCCTGATCAAATCAGTTGTCATGAAGGAGAAATCAGTTGTGATTTATCTGAAGTGTTGGAATCCGATGTGACCTCACACACTGGCAAGACCTAAAGCAACTGGTTGTTGGAATCAACATCCATAAAAGGCATTAAGACAAAAAGCCTTCCCTGCGGTGGTGATTGATTTCTTTTTTCTTTTTTCTTGTCTCTTGCATCCAAACATCTCACCAATGTGAACAGCTAACAACTTTTCCCGACAGAAAATGGTCCCCATGTAAATATGTCAACTCTCTTGGTTGCAGAGTAAAACTCATGGACAGTTCTTCTAGCATCATGCAAGTAATACGATCTTCAATAACCCAGCTCCAGAATGATTAAGATAAAATCTAAGCTCCCTTTTGCCTTTGACAACTCAGCACATAAAAATGTTCTAGGACTCTGCGCATTTCAATGCTTTTCATTTTGTTCATCATTCAGATTGAAAAAAAAAAAAAAAAGAAAGAAAAAAAGACAGGGCAGAGAGAAGATAGATAGAGTCGTTTGTTGTTGTTGTTTTCCAGTTCATCCTGGTGGCTGGAGAGGGAGATGATGGTGTGCTGGCTAGACAAGAGGAGCTCTTCACAGAATTCTTCTCACAGGATGACACACTTCTTTTTCTTGGGGGGCTCGGGGGGCTCCAAGGCAGCGAGGATGGCTTCATCAAACACGTTCTTCAGCCCTTTCTGCAAGCACATGTAGGACATGGCAGTCAAGCTGGAGGTTTCGTTAAATATGACCACTTATTCCACAATGCAGTTCAGACAGCATTCATGAAATGGCCTAAGAACACATAGGATAGTACAGTCTCATATCCACATTCATCACTCTTCTCCGCCATCAATTCAATGGCAAAACAGACCCCATGAACAGCATCAAATATTTCTGTATCCCTTTTCACACCTACATATTGGACACAACATTCAGCCTAAGGATTTAATAACCATTTTCAACAAACCTAGCCCTTCCTGGCACTGACAATGCCTCCATAATCGGCTGACTATGAACAAGGCTTCCATGGAATCCCTCTACAACCGCTCGTTTGATGTACTGCTCCTGAAGGCTGCCTGAGAAATTAAAAAGAAAGGTTTACAGATGCTCTGGGAACACCTGAACGCAGAAACGCAGTTCCCTCAGCAAAGCAGAAATCAGCGAGAAAGAGGAGCAAAAAACAATCAACACCAAAGAGAGTTTCTTCAGAGATCCCTTCCCGTTCAACAGGAAACTGTTCCAGCAGCCAAAATCAGGGACACTCACGGTGGACAAAGACACACTCCAGCAGCACCTCAAGAAAACATGTGAGACCCGCCGATTTGTCGCACACGCGATTTGTTGCGCGTGCGACAAATCAGCGGAAAAAAAGGAGTGCCCTGAACCGCCGCTTTGTCACACAAGCCGATTTGTCGTACGTGCGACAAATCAGCGGTTTCAGCCTCACGCTGCTTTGTCGCACATGTATAGGTGTGTGTGTCTGTGTGTGTGTGTGTGTGTGTGGTGAATGGGAGAGAGAGAGAGATGAAAAGACACACAGAGAGAGAGAGAGATGAAATGAAAAATGAAACGAAATGAAATGAAAAATCTTAATTATTTTGCAAAAATGGCAAACAGCTTTCAGGAGACCGTGGGAACCTACAGTACATTGGGCGCCACGCATTCTCTCTCTCTCTTAATGTCTGACATGACTGTATGTCGCTAATGTGTGCTTGCATATGGTGTGTGTGTGTGTGTGTGTGTGTGCATGCGTGTGTGAGTGCGTGCGTGTGCATGTGTGTGTGTGTGTGAATGTGTGTGTGTGTGTATGAATGTCTGCGTATTTGTGTGCTTGTAATATGTTGTATATGATAAATAAAGTATATGCGTGTGCTTGCGCACGTGCGTGTGTGTTTTGTATTAGTGTATGTATGTGTCACTGGACATGGAGAAACAGCCTGTCAGCCGCTCAGCGACACCCTTGTTATGCCTGGGCAAAGTCAACTGTCTGGGCCAATGCATTAGTCGACGATAAGTTTGTCCAGGCCATACAGCCTATCCTTAGACTAGCTATCCTCGGGATAAATTTTTAGCCTGCCCTCAGCTCGATGCAGAAGTCGGGGTTGGGTGCGACGATAGCTAACTGTGGGATAAGCCACAATCTATTTTCAGTTAAGGACTTTTCCGAAATGCATTGGTGTCACCTTCAAACATTTACAATCCACATGTTTTTCTCTTGACACTGAGGCATGATGTTGATGGTCAGCACTACCTGAGCCTTGGACTCACAAAAGAATGCCAGGAAGAATTCCTCAGGTTTTTCAGAATTGACAGACGACGGAGCTGTAATGAGGAGGAGAAGGACAGAGTGATGAGGAGGGAGGACAGAGGAGGACACAGAGTGATGAGAGGGAGGAGGGAGTGATGAGAGGGAGGAGGACAGAGTGATGAGGAGGGAGGAGGACAGAGTGATGAGGAGGAGGAGGACAGAGGAGAGAAGGACAGAGTGATGACAGAGAGTGATGAGGGAGGGAGGAGGAGGGAGGAAGAAGGACAGAGTGATGAGGAGGGGAGGAGGACAGAGTGATGAGGAGGGAGGAGGACAGAGTGAGGAAGGGAGAGTGATGAGTGAGGGAGGAGGACAGAGTGATGAGGAGGAGGGAGAGGAGGAAGACAGAGTGATGAGGAGAGTGATGGAGGGAGGACAGAGTGATGAGGGGAGGAGGAGACAGAGTGATGAGGAGGGAGGAAGGAGGACAGAGTGATGATGAGGAGGACAGGGAGATGAGGAAGAAGACAGAGTGAGGATGAGGAGGACAGAGTGATGGAGGGAGGACGGACAGAGTCATGATGAGGGAGGACTGTCAGGGGAAGGAATGTCTTTTGATATATTGCCCTGTGAACTATTAACCATGATGAGTGTCAGGGGAATGTCTTTTGATATATTGCCCTGTGAACACATGGCAATTGCCGTGGATCCCAGCAGCCTGTTAGCCATAGCACAGGTAAACACCCGCATGTGAGCATTGACAGCAAATATCCCGAGACCCCTGATCTATATTTCTGAGTCTGTCCTCAGAAGAGTTCCAAATCCTGTCAGTGTCAGACGTCTCTCCAGATATGCTGGGAGAGACAGTGGACTAATTATGGAAATAAGAAACATAATCAGAAACCAACATTGGTGGCATGCGTGGTTGACTTTGAATAAGTCAGATCATCGCTGGTTCCAAATCGAGGATATTCGTTGGAACTAAGGGGAGGTCTAGTTGAAACCAATGGTGCTCTTGCACATAATGCAAATTGACGGTATATTTCCATCTAAAGATGAGCAAATCCCACAATATAGTAGCAGAACATTCTCTTTTTTCTGTTTCTTTTTATACCTATTATCTGTTACACGCCAGAGATGTGTTTTTGTCCTTGTAAGTGAGACATGACGGAAACAAAATGATAGCCATCGAGAACATGTCATATCTGAAGAAATATCATAGCTTAATATGATTATATGAACAACTATAACTACTGTAAAGACTCTCTCCCGTTTTACTTATAGGTTGTGTAAATTTGACATACTAAAGGTCAGTCTGAAGTCGTCAAATTGGCTTTTATGTTATCTCTTAATCACTCTAAGACATCAAGCAACACGATAAGTGCTCTCTCTCTCTCTCTCTCTCTCTCTCTCTCTCTCTCTCTCTCTCTCTCCTCTCCCGCCACCAGCAAAGCCCATCTTTGGATATATATCTGTGAAGCAGACCTAGTTGAAGGTTTTTGCAAAATAATTAAAAGATTTTTTCATTTCATTTCGTTTCATTTTTCATTTCATTTTCATTTCATCTCTCCTCTCTCTCTCTGTCCTTTCCTCTCTCTCTCCCATTCCACACACACACACACACACACACACACACACACACACACACACACACACACACACACACACCCTATACATGTGCGACAAAGCAGCGTGAGGCTGAACCGCCGATTTGTCGCACGTGCGACAAATCGGCGTGTGCGACAAATCGGCGGTTCCCAAACATGAACCCACTCTCAGAGCAAAGCACTACCTACAATCCCGGACTTGGTGTGGCCTGCTGTGCCATAGAGAAAGATTACTGATTACATATCAACACTGGATGGGGTTAAAAAAAAAAAAATGGGGTAAGAAACTGAGCCAAATCTTCATATGAGCATAACTGAATATCTTATCCTGTTAAAAAGTAAAGTCACAATATCCATTGAAGAACTTCAAAACTGACAACCAATGGATGATAGCTATGATGGAGTGTACATTCCCAAGTGCAAACTCGAGTGACAATATCACTTCCAAACACTGAGAAAACAAAAATTTCTTTTGCAATGCCTCAGGATTAACAAAATACCTAAAACAGAATGACACAATAGTCCTGTCTGTTAAGGATGATGAAACACATAAAATACTGAAGCACTTAGAGGAGTAAGCTGCTTTGTCTAGGATGAGTTTCAAACCAAAGATATCACAACCCATGACCTGGATGTGACCTGACCCTCTTAGGATGTATAAAGTTCAGGGCTAAAACACTTGTCTAATGGAGACTTCTACTCTGAAAACTTTCTGTGTAAAAGTGTCCATTAATGTATGTACAAGCACACCATCTCCATAAGAGTTTCATTTCCCAATCAAGATTACAAATTCACATACGCATGACTGACCAACCAATCAAACATAACCTGATTTAGCGTCTCGTTCACAAGTACCACACTGTAACATAGTATTTTAGTATTGTTAAATCAAAAAGAATTCAGTCTTTCAATATCTTTTTCTGCTTAATTTCAAGTCTTTCTGTGTTCAAATGGGATTTTTCTAAGATGACACAGCTTAGCAATTGTTAGAATACAGAAAAAAAAAGAGGAAGAAGAAAAAAAAATATAACCCACAGTGTTTAAACTGACAAGCAATCTTTCAAATACATTCAGTTTTTTATATTCTTCCTTCCCACTGACCTGTGTAAGAGCAGAGCACTCCACATATTTCACAGCACGCAGTTCCCGTGCTAGTTTTCTCTCCAGCATCCTGGGTAATGGGCTTCTGTTTGTTCTTGGCCAGCTTTTCCACAGTGGCTGCGTCATCACGTAAATCAATCTGTGTGCCCACCAGGAGGAACGGCGTTTTCTGGCAGTGGTGCATGATTTCAGGAACCCACTAAACCACAAAGAACATTAAAGAAATCATGATGCAGGATTCCAGGTAATGCCACGCAACGACAAATGAACTCGAGAGAAACTCAAGATGGGCTATTTCATATGCACCTGTAATGGAACTGGTTATGCCTAAGCAAAATAACAATGGTAAAAATTCAAGGAAAATGACCTCGTGTCTTACAGAATTATCTTCAAAGTCTTTGCATCTTCAGACTTTCTACATCTACATCAATCATCTTCAGCTCTTCTTCTTGCCTTCTGTGTTCATTGGCAACACAAAGCACCTTATCACATCTGTCCTCTTTCTGCTGATGACGACTGTCTTGATGCAAGGATGCAAGACAGGACCCTCCATCACTCCCAGCTTCAAGTTCACACAATATACACACACATTGTGTTGGTTCATAATTCTCTTTTCTTCTTTTTTTTTTTTTTAGCTACTCGCTAAATCTTCTGCTTTGTATCAATATGGTTCTTTTTTTTTTGTAGCTACTCGGCACAGATAAATCTTCTGCTTCTAGATTGAGTGGTTTTTTACTCTAAATCCCTCTTTGAAATGCATTCTTTTTCAAAGCACTTTGGATTGTCAATATGGTTTTTCAAATAACTTCTAGTGTCACAGATTGCAACACTTTTTACTTGGAATATTCAAACACAGATATAAGTGATTTGTAACAGCAAAAGCTTGTAAAGGATACATGACCTTGACACTTTCTGGGATACAAATTCGAGACACTAGAAAACTGAGTATTCCCTCTTGATGATTTGCATTCTTTTTCTTGATATTGCAGAGAGCACTTTGGATTGTCAGCTTGAAATGACTGCTTGATAGTGAGTCAGATTGCAACTTCTTTTACTTTTAGTTTCAAACATCGAAAAATCTTGTGGTCAAATTATGATAAAAAGTACAAAAGCTTGTAAAGGATACATGACCTTGGAACCAAAAAACGAACCTAACCTGGAATGAAAGGACCATTCACTGACTTAAAGCGACTTAAAAGTATTTCAGAAGCAGATTCCACTCATGAAAAGACAGAGGTTGAGTTGAAAGACCCTATCAAAACCTGTAACAGATAGTGGAGAAGGACTTAATTCTGACCATGATTGATGGATGTGTGTACAGGTTTCATCAGAGGCATAGTGTTTATGGGACTTTTCAGCCACTAACTCCAATATAGAACAAGCAATGGGTTCAAATGGGAAGACTGGAACCATACAGTTCGAGTTTCATTCTCTTAATGGGTGCATTTCTGAGAATGTTTCTCAATTTTCAATTTTCCTGATCAACATTGCAGACATCTGTATTTCTTGGGCCTGGCTAATACAGGTATATAACACTGAAAGAGGAAGCACTTACAGACTTCCTCCCAACAGACCAGAAAACAACTCATAGCATGATCTTCATTAATCATCATCAGAAAATTAAAGTCTGAATTCTGTGGCCTCTTATATTTTCTATCTTGGTGACCCGTTTCGATTTTCCTCTTCACACCTCTGGCCTGTCAAAAGTTTAGTCACACTTCAACAAGTTCATGAGGTCTGTTACTGGGTGGATGTGGTGATGTCATCGGAAGGAGGATTCTCACTATCATCATGCTGACTTAAAATTAAGCATCACTCCAAATAAATGAACACTGAAAATTTCATTACCTTTTCTCTCACATTCTCAAAGGAGGAAGGAGAGACAACGGAGAAGCAGACAAGAAAGACATCAGTCTGAGGGTAGCTAAGGGGCCGTAATCTGTCGTAGTCTTCCTGTCCAGCAGTGTCAAACAGACCCAGGGTGTAGGGCTCTCCTCCAATCATCACTGTCACGGCATAGTTGTCAAACACCTGGTCACAAAGACAACAGCATTCTCAGTCTTTTTTCCCCCCCATGGTAATCCTATATATGTTCATGGATGGTCTGGATGTGTAAAATCTAACATCCAAAGGTGTATGCCAACATGTATTTGTATGACTCTATGAGTATGCTAATGGTTTATTATGAACATATAATGCAGGTGTGCAACATACCCAAACATATGTGCGAGTGTGGGGTGGGTATGATGCACATGGGTGAACGAAGAAGCTGTAATGAATTTGTCAACTTGGTGGTAAGCAACATACATAGCAAACCCATACCAATTTCATTAAATTCATAACAGAAAAAGGAATTACGACACATCACCCTTTCAATTTTCATATGAACACATGCACTTTTCCCAGCAAGCGCAAAACTATGGTCATTTTTAAATCCTCTGTTGCAGACAGCCATGTCTTGAATTAAAAATCTAAAGAATCAAGTGTTTAACTGTGAAATAATCTGTTTCTGTTCTCTCTTGCAGAGACACGCATACACACACACACACAAAAAGATATATGCATAAAATGTCAGTTGAGTGAACATAGGCAGAGCATAAACTGATTTGTGTGGGGTGATGGTGTATCATCAAGTTTCTTGCTTCCTTGTTTTTTCTACAATGTCTGATTCCATATCCTTCAAGTCAAATGAGTTTTTTTTGTTTGTTTGTTTCTTATTAAGACAGACAACAAAAGATGGAACAGCAAACATATATGCAAAAGAATCTTGTCTATAAGATCTATCCACCTTTTATTTTTGTTGTTGACCGATTCTTTACCTGCTGATATTTCAAAGTAAGGGTTAGTGGCACTTCACTCGTTATGAAATGTAAAAACAGCATGAATTCTTGTGGTACAGCATTTTCTTCAGCACACTGACTATGTGAAGTGTCATGGATATGCCCAAATTCTTTTTCAGCTATTCCAACATGCATCCTTTAGTACAGTGATTTCAAAATTTTGAAATAACCTTTAGCCAAGTTCCTGCAGCATTCAAAATGAAAACTACAACTAAGAACAATGCTGGAATGCTCGAAAGAGAACAAACTCAGTCTGACCTGCAATTTCATTAATCAAAACAAAACAAATGAACTCAGTCTGACCAGCAATTTCATAAATCAAAACAAAACATACACTATTTCACAATTTGGCAGACTTGGCTTTCTAAAGCAGAAAAATGTACAAAGCAAATCAGAAGCTGCAAACAAAATGTTTATTATTCAACAAAATAATTATCATCCAACAAAACATTCATCAGTAAAAGTAGCCTTAGATACGTTAAAATTTCACTTTTTTTTCCAGTCATCAGAAGTAAATTTCAACTGTAGTCAGATTTATTTGAATTTCACCATTCTCTTTTTTTCAGTCATCAGAACCAAATTCATCAAAAAGTCATCACTGTTTTTTTTTTTCAAACAATAAAGGAGTAAACTGTAAAGTTCTGAAGCCTACTCTTTTTCAGTGCACATATACTGAAGGTATTTGAGCACTGTGAACATACGATTATAAAAATATTGAGTTCTTCAAACCCTAAACTGCTAAAGAAAAAAAAAGGTAGTCTGACAGCCTTCAAGAAAATTTAAAACTTCAAACCATGTCAGATGGACAAACAGTGCAGAGTCCAATTCATTTTCTCCAAGTCCATTTTTACCACTACCTTTAAAATTCTTCCACCAAGAAGCAAGATGAAGAAAGACAAAAAACGAAAAAAGTGAAAAATTCCTGACTACACCACAAATAACAATGTATGCAAAAGAGAAATA
>JADBJO010000355.1:22500-35000 GCA_016801955.1 Conus betulinus | reverse complement strand
ATCAGCATACTTTTCGGTCTTGTAGATTTGAGCTGCCTCCATTCTGTTCTCATATGGCACCGTGAGCTCGATCATGATCAGCTGCTTGGTTGACTGAGAGTGGACTACTATGTCTGGTCTCATGCCACTCTTGCTGATGATCTCTGGGTGACTCTTCCATTCTGGGAGGTCTGCAGTGCACTCCCAGTCATCTGCCCCGTCCAGCAGACTCTGCCTGCATGTTCCGAGTGGCACTGTTGTTCTGGGCCATGATTTGCTGCCTCCTGCCGTGAAGAATGTTGCGGGTGCTTTTGGAATCCTGATTTTCCCTTTTGCGGTGTTGGTACTAGCCCAAACTACTTGTACAATCTCTTTGAGCACTTGGTTGTGCCTCCATGTGTATCGTCCTTGAGCCAGGGCTGCTTTACATGAGCTTAGGACATGCTCCACTGTTTGTTTTTCATGGTAGAGGGGGCATGCAGGATCGTCTATTTTTTCCCACTTCACCAGATTTGCATTTGAGGGCAGAAGGTCATATGCAGATCTGAGAATGAAGTTGATCCTGAGAGGGACCATGTGCCAAATGTCATTCCAAGTAAGACTTCTTTGGAGTGCATTCTCCCACGTTGTCCATTGCCCTTGCTGGTTCTGCTGGACTGCTTTTTGGAGTCTTTTCTGGTCTTCTTCTTTCCTCATCTCCTGAATCATCATGTCTCTTTTGGCTTTTCTTTTGCCTTTGACCACCATTCAGTTTTGGTCACCCCCAGTCCTGTCTGTTGGTCTGTGTGTGTCCTGTTACTTCTCTGATCTTGAGACTTTCTTTTGCTGAATCCATCGCCTCTTGAACTTTTTCATTTTCTGCCTGTCCTCAGCTGGGGCTTGATTGCTTCTACCATCTTGTCTCCTGAGTCCTCCAGCATGCATTGAAGTCTGATCTTCCCTGCTTTGTATTCCTCCAGGATGGATTTCAAAGGTAGTTTCAGCTTTGCTTGGCGACAGTACAGCGCTATGTCAGTCAGACAGGGTGGGACACCATGCCATTTCCTTGTGAACTGTTAATTTTGGTGCAGATGTCGTATATCATCAGAGGCCATAGGAGCTTTGGTGCCAGCATAAACTGCAGACACCAGACCTTATTTGCCAGGGAGCCCACACTGGTCAATGGTCTCCAAGCCTTCTTCCGACATCTGTTTGGTTTCTTTGCTCTTTGTGTGTGTCTTTCGGCGTATCATCATACCATCTTCCAAGGCTCTTGACTGGCTCTTCTGTGACTGTAGGATTGGCCTGGTTGGCAACACTGAAGACCACAGATTCGGCCATTTGTTCCTTTCCTCAGTGAGAGACTCCGTGATTTCTTTGCTTGAACTCATTAACTTCATTCTGGATGAGGCAACTATGTCGTCCAGCCTCTCCAGCACATGACGTGTTTCGTCTTCTCTGGATGAAATCACTGTAGTGTCATCCATGAAGGCCTTGGGGGGGGGGGGGGGGGGGGGGGGGGGGGGGCATCTTGTATCCATCGCCAAGGTCTGTTTGTCTTGCGTTGCTTGTTGCTGTTTGCAAGATGACTTCCATTGCCAACACGAACAGTATTGGGGAAATTGCACAGCCCATTGCAATGCCCACTTCCAAGTTGATCCAATCTGTTGTGTACTCCTTGGTAGAGAACCGCACTGAGAAGCCATTGAAGTACTTCTTGAGCATGTCGCGGATGTTCTTTGACACATGGTACATCTCAAGAGCCAACTGTATCATCTCATGGGGTACAGATACATATGCGTTTGCCAGATCAAGCCACACTACGTCCAGGTCTCTCTTTTCTGCTTTTGCTCTTTGGATTGCGTCCCAGATCATTGTGGCGTGTTCTGCACAGCCAGCCACGCCTGGGATGCCACCTTTCTGGACTGACACATCCAAGTACTCGTTTTCCATGAGGTATTTGGTCAGCCTTGCTGCCATAACAGAGAAGAAGATTTTCCCTTCGACGTTCAGTAGTGATATTGGCCTGAACTGGCTGATGTCACTTGAGTTTTGCTCTTTGGGTATGTACACACCATCTGCCGTCATCCACTGGCCGCTGATCTTCTGGTTTCTCCAAGCTGATGGCAGCAGCCTGTGGAGCCACTCCATCACCTTGGGACATTTCTTGTACAGCTGGTAAGGTATTCCGTTTGGCCCTGGTGATGATTTGGCTCTGGCTTTGTCGACCACCTTCTTGATTTCCACCAACGTTGGAGGCTTCTCATTGAACTGTTCCCCAGGGTTGGTTTGGCCACACCAGACCTTGAATGTCGAGTGGTGCTTTGCTCTGTGAGTCAGAGTATGTTTTCCTCAGATGTTGCTCAAGAACTCCTTTGTCCACACTTAGGGTCCAGATTTTGGCTGCTCAAACAGTGTTCTGGCAAACAGGAAAGGGTCTCTGAACAAGCGTTCTTGTGTCTTCTTCTTTTGCTCTTCCTCTTCCTCGCAGATTCCGCTTTGCTGAGGGCGCTGTGTTTTGTTTTCAGGTCTTTCCAGAGTTTTTTCCAAGCCTTGTTTTTCAGCTGGCAGTGGGGTCTTCAATTGCTTCTTGAGGTTTTTTCTTTTTGGACCCTGATCTTGTCCATCTCTTCTTGGCGTCTGGATTTCTTTGGAAGTGTTTTCTCTTTTGGGTAGTTTTGCTCCATAGGTTTCTCTACATGTGGCATACACAATGTCCCCATATGTGGCTAGTTTGTGTTCCAGGGTGCTTTTCCCTATCAGTGCATCGAGTCTTTGGACGATTTTTGCATCCAGTTTCTCCCAATCTTCAGTTTCGTTCGCTCGTGGCTGCTTGAATTTCAGGCACCTGGCATCGAGGGCCTGTGCAAATTCCTCATCCGAACCAACAGCGTGGATGTCCTTGGCACTGTGGTTTAAAATCCTGGCCTTGGTCTTCCGATGTCTTAGCTGCTGATGCAGTGCGCTGCTGCTCATTCAGATGACTCTTCACACATCCCATCTTTGTTCTGTGGATCTTCATGCCACGGGTGATAGCGAAACGCCTTCCACAGACACATGGATATTCCATTTGGTCCATGTTCATAGTCCGTTTGGGTTTGCAGTCGTGATTGGTTGAGTACCGATGGATTCATCATTCTCTCCCCCTTCGGTGAATCCTGGGAGCATCTTTTTCTTTTGTACTTAGTAGCCACATGTTGAAGGCAAAGTGGGGAGCCAGCCCACAGAGCCCTTGGTTCTGGTCTTTCCCAGTGTACTCCGGTCTTTCCCGGACGACCTCCGGCCTATTCCCGGAAGTCAATGGTTTACCCATGCATCAGTAGAAAGAAAACTCGTGGAGAGCGTGTCAGCAGAGTCCTCAGAAGAGAAGCCCCCTTCAAGCAAGTGTTTCGCCCCTTATCTCCTGACACTCAGGGGGGGGGGGGGGGGGGGGGGGGCCCGATTCATGACTCCGGATGTCCCTCTGCTGCCCCTTTTTTTCCATCTTGGGACGAGCCATGGCTGGGATTCGAACCCATGACCCTCTGGACATTTGTTGCGGCATAAAGTGTCGCACCTGCACAAAGTGTCGCAATGCGACACTTTGTGTTCTATTTCACTCCCCTCCCCCAGCACAGTGTCGCAAACACAAAATTTTAACTTGCGACAGTTTGATCAGCCTTACCAGCACAAAGTTTCGCAGCACAAAATGTCACAATGGCGGCATTCTGTACATGTATTGAGTGAGCAAGTGCGTGATGGTAGTTGAAGAGAGATACAGTGAAGGTAAGACAGACAGACGACAGATCTCTCTCTCTCTCTCTCTCTCTCTCTCTCTCTCTCTCTCTCTCTCTCTCCCCCCATCTCCATATATATATGTGTGTGTGTGTGTGTGTGTGTGTGTGTGTGTGTGTGTGTGTGTGTGTGTGTTCGTTCTTCGATTTAACGTCTTTTCACTTTAAAGTGATATTAGACAGAAGTGAGTGTTTACTTGTATATGTGTATGAGTGTGTAGTATGCATGCGCGCACGTGTGTGTGTGTGTGTGTGTGTGTGTGTGTGTGTGTGTGTGTGTGTGTGTGCGTGCGCGCGTGTGTGTGTGCGCCTGTGTGTGTGTTTAAATAGTGGAAATACTACATAGGAACAATCCTAGCAAAAATCAACATTAACAAATCAAACTGCAATAGTCAAAACAAAACAGTCTAAAATATGCAGAAATCATAAAAAACGAGCCGACTGGACGTATCATTAAGTTCTGAACAAGTTCAAAAGAAATACAGGTTCTTGGAAAATGCATTTAGATTTATCTTTTCTGAATTTTGATAGAGCTGATTCAAAATAAGGGCAAAAGTACAAAATATGAGCTGTTGTACAACTATCAACTGCCCCGCATACACATTGGATGTTTTTTGTGAACTTGGTTTTGAAAGCGCTTTAACTTAAGTCTGTAAAACAGTGAAACAATTTTTTTTTTTTGCGGTGTTTTGGGTGTTTATTGACATTTTTTGATATAAAATGTATAATTTATTAATGAATTCTGTTTTGAAAAAATTTTGTGATCGAGCGTTTAAAAACAACACTCTATTGAAGAATTAGGCTTATGTACTTTGGGAAGCATGTAGTCTTTATATATCTTTTTCAAAATTTTCAAAAGAAGCCTTTTGTAATAGAGAGTAACCTTCTTGTAAACTTAAAAGAATGGGAATATCCTTGGATTTAAAAGATTTTTTTGCACCTGTCCGAGCTGTACGATCAGCCCATTCATTTCCAGATATTGAACAATGAGATGGGATCCAACAAAAATCAACTGCGATACCCCTTGATATAAGAACATGAATAAGTACTTTAATTTCTGTGATGATTTCAGCCCGGTGTTTCGGATTTGTTGATTCTAAAGCTTGGGGAACCGATTTAGAGTCTACACAAAAGAGTGCACCATAGAAATGAATGGTGTATTCAGATTCAGATTCAGAATCAGAAAACTTTATTATCTCTCGTTACAAGAGAAATTACATTTGTGACCGCTGCCCTAAAATTAAGACATACATATTTATAGTTACAAACGTGACACTGAAAATTCAAAATTACTTTCAAACAATAAAACATGCGTGTAACACCAAAATGGGAATTTCAATCTTTCTCCTTTTTGGTAGTGCAAATAAGTATGCACTCAGCCACTCATAATTATATATACATAAATGTGTGCACGTATGAGAGAGAGAGAGAGAGAGAGAGAGAGAGAGAGAGAGAGAGAGAGAGAGGAGAGAGAGGTGTATCAATGACATACTGAATAGCCATTAAAATTGCTATCAACTCAGCTGTGAAAATGGAGAAGTCCTTACCAAGGTAAAAAGATTTCTCAATTTTTAAAGTGGGGATGACAAAACCACAGCCTGCCTGATTGTCTAATAAAGAACCATCAGTGAAGATTTTTAGATGATTAGGATAAAAATCATTCATATGGGATCTAGCTACATATGCAAGAGAACATTGATGTTATCACAGTTGGACAGTTGTGTATAGTTATAATCAAACTTTGCCTTAAAAAGCTCCCAGTTTGGGATGGGACTTATTGGAAAACGCACAGCTAAGTTCTTTTGATTAGTGTTTAATTTTGTCAATAGTTTAGAAGAAAATGTAAGAATAGTTTTATTAGATCGGATACGTTTTGCACGCTTAGGAAAATGAATATCGGACCTAATCTCAAGTTCCATTTGGTTTGAATTTTGAATGGTAGAGCATCTTAAAATGTATTTAGCACAGGCTAATTTTCGCTGATCATCAAGAGGCAAAACACCTGCTTCATGGTAAGATCCTATGATGGAACCCTGAAATGGAACGCCAAGGGCTATTCTATATGCTTTACAATCTATGCTCCGCAGTTTTTTCAATAGATATTTTGGAGCATTAAAGAATACCTCTTTGTGCACACGACAATTTAGATCTAACCAAAGCAGAGGACAAATGAATTAATGCATTTGTGTCTTGACCCCAGCTTTGTTTGCTTATGACTTTTAGAAGGTTCAATGACTTTCTTGCTTGATTTACAGCATGTTCTAAATGCAGGTTCCAAGACAGCTTAGACGTTATATAAACACCAAGAAATTTAATATTTGAAGCGTATTTAAGTGTGACGTTGTTAACTTTGAATTCTGGAGCATTGTGAACATATCCACTGCATCGAATAGCGTCATGTGAGATTTTTTAGTGATAAGCTTAAACCATTTTCAGACATACACATAGCAATATTATCTAGATCATATTGATATGCTCTTTTTATAAAAATTATAGACGTTTTCGATTTTTTTTTTTTTTTTTTTTTTTTTTTTTAGCATTCATCCACAAACAGATATGATCGGCATACTGAATGAAGTTACTTCTTTTGGAGATAGATATTGGTAAATCGTAAGTTAGGATATTAAATAAAATAGGAGTAATAACAGAGCCTTGAGGGGTACCCATATCAAGGAATCTTTCAGAGGAATAAATGTGACCAGTTCTTGTTTGGATACTTCTGTTGGCCAAGAATGTTTTAACATAGTCATAGATATGACCAGAAAGCCCAACCGTTTTTAACTTTGTATAGTAATCGTTCATGCCAAACCTGATCGTATGCCTTATTTATATCAAAGAATGTGGCAAGAACATTTTGTGTTTTGGCAGATTGTTGTTTGATTTGAGTTGTTAATTTCACTAAATGATCAATAGTTGATCTGCCTTTTTCTAAAGCCTCCTTGGGTACAGGGATAATCCCACGTTTTTCGCAATGATAAGACAATCGATTTAAAACAATTTGCTCCATTAATTTGCATACGTGAGACGTCAGAGAGATAGGTCTATAACTATTTACATCGTGTACTGGTTTGCCCTGCTTTAGATAGGGACTATAATTGAATCTCTCCATATGGATGGGATGTTTACCTTCAATCCAGCATTTACTCATAATTCCATGTAAAAATAACAAAAAAAGTTTTCTGGAAGATGTTTTATCAACTCATTGGAAATGACATCCAGACCAACAGAAGTTTTCTTGGTCTTAGGTAATGAACAGATAGCAGACAGTAATTCTTGGAAAGTAATTTCAGCATTCAAGTAGTGATCATTATTTTTCTCAGGGTCATTGTATACGTCATTTTGTGATTGATTTTCCCTCAAAGTTCTGCATTTGTCCGATAGACTATATTGTAAGAGCTATTCTTTACAAACGTGTCAGCAAATGCCTCAGCTTTTTGATATTTTGAAGGAAATTTTTCATCACCTAGAATAACTGGATATTCTGGTAGATGAATCCCATTTTTCATTTCATGGATCTTTTTCCAAATTTTACTTTTATCTTTATGGTCACTTATTTCATTAAAACAAAACGTTGACCAATAGTTGCTTTTAGCACTTTCTATAACCCTGTTTCTTTGGTTTTAGCAGATTTGACAGGAACGCTGCCTTTCACTTTTTTAACTTTAGCGTACGATTTAAAGGTGTTCTTGTTTTTGTCTACAGCATCTTTACATGAATCTGTTCACCATACTTTACCAACGTGTTTCGGAGAGTTTGACACATTAATTTTGGGAATTGCTTTGCCTGCAGCATTTAAAACTGCCTCTGTAAAATGAGTATACATAAATTCAATGTCTGATTTATCAAAAGAAACCAACATCGTAAGACCTTAGAACAGATTTAAATTTGGCCCAGTCAGCTCGTTTATAATCAAATTAGGAATTTTTATCCTTTACATCATTGTGCTTAACTTCAAATCCTCTGAAAGTAAGGATAATAGGAATATGGTCACTTCCCAAAGTGATATCGTGTAATTGCCACTTGCAGCTAGGAACTAACTTTGGAGAGATTACAGTCAGATCAATTGCTGATGGTTTGTGGCTGGAAACATCAGGCAGTCTTGTAACATTTCCGTCATTTAAAAGAAAAAGCGGAGAATCTGAAATATTCTCCACCAAGCGATTAGAGGTTACTTTGACGCAAGATAGATCCCCAAAAGGAGCCTGTTCATTAAAGTCCCCCGCTATTAACCATTTATCATTTGTAGTATTTAACGAACGTAGCCAGTCAGAATTGCAATCAATAATACCTTTTGGGAAATACACTGAAACGATATTCAAAACTAACGATTTGTCGAATCGGACACACGCTGCACAAGAAAACAAGTTTGTTGTGTCATTTGGTACAGGCGATTGGATTGGATGGTAAAATAATTGGTCATTAATATAAATGGCCACAGAAATTTTCGCAGCACAATCACTTTCTTGGCACACTGGTGGATAGAAGAAATGGTCCAATCGTGGCAAGTCCTTCCTTGTCATATTTAGAGATTGAAGGATGATGACCATATAAGTGTTGTTCTCAAGATGTTGTTGAAGGTGTATTATATTGTTAGTGATTGAACGGCAATTCCATTGTAGGATACTAATATTTGTCTTTTTTTTTCATCAAAAAGTTATAAAGAATAATAATAAAAACAGAAGAAAACTGCAAATAAAACAAAGCACAGTAATAGCGTATGAAAATGAAAATAGACACGTTGCAAACACCAAAAACTAAAGTTCAGTATGGCAATACCTAAAATCTATCAACAGGACAGTGACTGATAATAGTATAAACAATTATGCGCGACTATGAAAATGGCAGCCTTATAATAGTCCAACAGAAATACGGAGACAGAAGACTTTCACTGGGCTTGGTAATCGTACAGGTAATCTCGTCCCCGATGTTCCCTGCGCAGTAAGAAAGAGTCCCTCCTGCCCTGGTGATGTGGACGGGGTGGGTTGTCCCTGGGACGACGAGAGCTGTACCGATGACCGGGTTGTCTTTGCTTTCTCCGGTACATGTAATGAAGATGACGACCAAGGTTGCCTGCAAACACGCTGAGACCCCTTTCTGAGGGATGAATTAGGTCCCACATGTACTGAGTGTTGTTGGTGATGTTTTCGTGGGACACGAACGACACGTTATTTTGACCAGAAAGATTACAATGTATCTCGTCATTAAAGATTTCTCTTTGGATGTTTAACTTTTTTTATCCTAGTTGGGGCGACCCTGCTTACAACAATTCGAGTTTTAGGATAATGTTTTTGAATTCTTTCACGAGGTTGATGAAAGTAGATGCCTTTTCTTTTGGATCAGATGTGTCTTTGAGATCATTTACCCCAACATGAAGCACGAATACGTCTGCATTATCGATAGAGTCAGACAGTAAAGCCTTCTTGCATTGATCAATGGTGGTCGTTTTCTTTTTCTTGATATACAGTCCATAAGCTGCACCCAGTCTTTGAGCGGATATACCGTTTAGCACCGAGTCGTGCAATGCAACTTCGGGTAAATCTATGGAACCTCTAGATTGCAATGAATGTGAAGAAAGTTCGTGTTTTTGCTGGTGATCTTTATTTCTTTGTTTTGCTTGTAGCATGTAAGGGGTTAATTTTGTCTTTTTCTGAATGTTCTTTTCCCCTCACCCATCCCCCTACCGTCATTTTTTTTTTTTTTTTATTCGCGTCATCGTTTTTAACGTCAACATCAGATGCCGTAGAACCCTTCGTTGCAGACCTTTTAGCCTTGTGCTTGACAACGTCCGAGTATGTCGGCCTCCCACCGCTGCTCATCCGTGACAAGGACCCGAGACGAGTGGTATCTGCTGCGCCCGCAGCAGATTCCACATGTTGGGCCCCGACGACGTTTGTTGTACTGTCCGCCGCCGACGCGGCGCAGTCACGTTCGCGCTCTGGACCATTTCATGCAGTGTGTGTGTGTGTGTGTGTGTGTGTGTGTGTGTGTGGAAAGACAGAGAGATAATTCATTTCTGAAACAAAAGAACAAGGACAACAAGCTGTTGTGGTTATAGTTGAAATGTTCGGCTTTATTCGCCTTCATCAGCAATTGACCGCCACACTGAGTGCCAGCAGGTTTGGCAGTGAGGGAAGAGACGTATACACACACACACACACACACACACACACACACACACACACACACACACACACACATATATAGATATATATATATATATATATATATGTGTGTGTGTGTGTGTGTGTGTGTGTGTGTGTGTGTGTGTGTGTGTGTGTGTGTGACGTTGGTCTAGGGGTCCAAAAGGGAAGGCTGTCTCGAACACTTGCGAACGCGCCAACAACAGACCACCAAAGATTCACATTCACACTCCTTTATTTAAGCATATATGACAAATGAGAAAACCAACGGGAATGGGGTAGGGTAACCTAAGTAATCTAGAATCTAGAACCCTCTAACAACATCCTTTCTTTCTCTAAATTTGCTGGGCCACCCTCAGCCCAGCGATTGAAACTCAAGATCATCACACCTCAGTCACTCACATCTATCTGGGAAGGTCCGGCAACTTGTGCCAGGGGTGCACAAGCCATCCCTCCACCAGGGCAAGGATCCCTCTCAGCCCCTAATGCGGCTCCCGTCGGCACCCTCCTCGGGGACCACAAGAAGACCCCAATCGCCTCCCTGTTCCTCGACAATCCGGTGACCAGGGAAATGGCTATTTCCCCGGCAGACTGTTGGCTTATTTCCCATCTGCCCCCCCCCCCCCCCACCCCCCCCCCCCACCCCCCACCCCTGCCTCCGCCATGATCTGTATGAAGAACCTGATAGTGGAACCGGGTAGCCAGAATGGGGATTCTATGCACCACTGCTGGACATGTCTTTCTGGACATGTTCCTGCAGAAGGCGGAGGAAACCCGGCCGGAGGAGGACGGCCCCGTAGTGTCCTCTGACTCAGGCTTTGAGACACACCAGGAGACAGATTCTCGCCTGTTCAGCGACCCACTAATGCGATACCTGGTTAACAGGATCTTGCATCACCTTTCGGCTGCGGCGGACAGCGCAGCAAGGAGCCCACTTCAATTGCCTATTGGTCGGTAGAGATGCCGTGCTGTCACGGGCCAATCTCTCCCCCAGCGCTTAAGGCGGCCTTTGCGGTGCTTCCAGGGCAGGACCAGTCGCTCTTTGGCGACTATTCGACTGCGGTCATATCGCACTCAGTCGAAGAACGCAAGCAGGCAGCATCATTTGTGGCCAGGCCACCCCCACGCCCTGCTAGGCCCCCATTGCGTTCCTCCCCCGCCTTTTCCAGGCCCAAGCCCTATCCCAGACAGTCACCATCTCGCACCGCACAGCCCGCCAAGCGCCCTTATATCCCTCTAGGCTGAAACCGAAACGTCCCCAGCAGAATTTTCGGTTCGGCAAACAGACACGGCGGCCCTGGAGGTGACTGGGGGAGTCACCCACGGGGGAAACTGGATCAGGGAGAACCTTCTCAGCTAAACCCATCTCTCGCCCTCTCGCCTACTCCCAGCCCCCCCCCCAAACTCCCCTTAGCTGGTGGGGGCAGCCTATCCCGGCATGCCCACCAGTAGAGACGCATGGGCCTTAGCCCCTGGATAGTGGCGGTTTTACAAGAAGGGTTTCGCCCACCCTGGGCCCACGAACGCCCCCCCCCCCCCTCCCCCTCCCCCGATGTGTTCTTCTCCCCCTCCATCCCCCAGTGAACCCTCCCCAGGCCAAGCAGAGGCGCTTCGCCTTGAAGTCCAAGAACTCCTCCAGAAAGGGGTCAACACGGATGGACACTCAGATGCAGATCAGAGACTCCATCCACCATCTCTGACTGGGCTGCCTCTATAGATCTGAAGGACGCTTACTTTCAGATCCTGATACACCTATCCCACAGAGACGATACCTCCGTTTGTCTGGCAGGGTCGGGTGTTCCAGTTCAAGGTCTCTCCCTTTGGCCTCTCCCTCGCACCCTTCCTCTTCACGAAGGTTGTCAAGGAGATGGCCTCCCTGGCCAGACAGGAGGACATTCGCCCCCTGCTGTACCTGGACGACTGGCTCATCCTGGCTCCCTCCCACGCCCAGTGCCAATCCCACACCACCCACCTCCTGAGCCTTTGTTCCACACTAGGGTTTGTCACCAACCCCAGCAAGTGCGATCTCAATCTCAGTCAGCGGTTCTCCTTTCTGGGCATGAGTTTCGTCACGATCTCCATGCACGTCTCCCCGACCCTGGAGAGGTCCGCCCACAAAGTGGACCTCTTCTCCTGCCTCCGTGGACCTCGGGCCTTGGTTCCTTTGGGCTACGGAGGAGTGGCTCAACCCCTCCACACTGTCCCCTGGGGTTCCCATCTCCCTCCCAACTCAGACCCTGGAACTCTACACAGACGCCTCCAACTTGGGCTGGGGCGCCCACTTGGAGAAGAGTCATGCCTTGGGAGTGTGGGATGCACAGACTGCACATCTCCACATCTACGTCCTGGAATTGGTAATGGTCAGGCTCGCCCTCCTCTGGTTCCAACACCAGGTCTCGCACCAACTTATTCTCCTCCTCACGGACAACACGTCAGAGGCTTGCTATGTCAACAAAGGGGGGGGGGGGGGGGGGGGGGGGGGGGGGGGTCACTCCATCGGTCTCTCTTCGGACAGAGTCCCTCCTTCGCTGGTGTCACGCACGGGGATCACCCTCTGCGCGAGACACACAGTGGGAACCCGCAATATCCTGGCAGACTCCCTCAGCTGGTCCAGGTCCCTCCTACACAC
>JADBJO010000355.1:15000-17500 GCA_016801955.1 Conus betulinus | reverse complement strand
TCTTTCTTAGTATTATTTACTATCCAAGGTCACTGATCGATGGTCATTTGGCCTATTTTCACCGCTTGACTGCTAATCAGTATGGTACGGGTTAATGTGAACAATTTATGACGTTGCTGACCAATGGCCAGTGTCATTGACCAGTGGTCATTTTTGCCCAATGTCCACTGTTTGACAGCTAGTTAGTGTAGAACGAGTTCATGTGAACAATTCATGTTGTGGTTGTGGTTGACCAGTGATCATTACTGTTTGACAGCTGATTTGTGGAGAGCGAGTTATGTGGTCAATTTACGAAGTTTCTGACCAGTAGTCAGTATCATTGACCAGTGGTCATTTTGGCCCAAATTCTTTGTTTGACAGCTAGTTAGTGTAGAACGAATTCATGAGAACAATTTACGACGTTTCAGACCAGTGGTCAGTGTCATTGGCCAGTGGTCATTTTGACCCAGTTTCACTGTTTGACTGTTAGTGTAGTAATTATTGTGCAAAAATTACCACTTGTTAAGGACACTGACCACTGGTCACCAACGTCATAAATTGTTCACCTGAACTCGTTCTACACTAACTAGCTGTCAAACAGTGAATTTGGGCCAAAATGACTACTGGTCAATATTGACCACCAGTCAGAAACGTCATGAATTGTTCACGTAAACTCGTTCTACACTAGTAGGCCAAACGACCATCGATCAGTGATCCTGGACAGTAATAATACTAAGAAAGAGGACATAATTTCACACAGGGATCATTTCACCAGATAGACGCGACGCCAAGCTATTAACTTCTGAAACGTTACTAGTACTACTATCTTCTACTATCTTATGAAATTACAGTAGTGTTTTGAGAAGATAGTAGAACTAGTAACGTTTCAGAAGTTAGTTGCTTCACACGCGTGCGCCACGCGCTCTCCTCCGGCGGCACGCGATCCTACTTCAATGCTTGTTGTAAGGCAAACTAATCGTAGATGGTTGTTGTATTTGTTTCCGATTTGTTACATGTTACTAGTATCAGTAATATTCAAAAGTAATTGATAATTAACGAAAAGGGTATGTTTGGTGACATTTATTGAACAGTACTTTCTACTGCTTCTATTATGCACTGCATGTCTACAGAACTACTGTTATCATCACAAAGAAGTTGACTGATGATTTAAACAAGAAAAAAACGAAAAAAAAAAAAAAAAAAGAAAAATGTTTAGTCTGCATTACAACTGTTTACATCGTTAATAATGTTAAGTAGTAGACTACTACTACCATTAAAACTGCAACATATTTTTTTCCTGCTTTTGGTTGTTTATGATTTGTTACATGCTGCTCTATCATTCAAGTACAAAAGAAAGGAATAAGGATTTGAATAAGGTATGTTTGGTGACATTTATTTATGTACTTATATGTATGAAACTACTTCTTACCACCACAAGAAACTAGCGAACAATCAAAACAATAAATGAAACGAACACACACACACACACACACACACACACACACACACACACACACACACACACACACACACACACACGTGCGCGCGCGCGCATGTGCGTGCGCGTTTACTAAGAAGAATTAGAACTGTTTGGAACTACAGCAATAATTTCTTTTTTAATACTATTTGTAAAACCAAAGTGTGCTTCTATACATTTTCCTTCAACTTGGTCTTCTTCTGCTACTACTACTTCTACTACTTCGTTCTCAGCTTTCAGACCATTCCGTCGTTTTGACCTTCACTGTTTATCAGTTGATGATGAACCCAAGATATACCCGTGGGAACACCGCAAAGTGTGCGCGACCATCTGTCCGAAATGCTCGAACTCAGCCAGTGTGTGGGTCTTACACATTATGTCCCTAGCACAATAAGGGGATTTCCTGGCACAAACTGTCGCATGTTCCAAAGTGCGACACGTTGTGTAAATCTTCTCAGCACAAAGTGTCGCACTTTTGCACAAATTGTCGCATGCGACACTTTGTGCAGTTGCGACACTTTGTGCCGCAACATATGCTCATTTTCCACTTAATGACTCGCACTCTAACCACTGAGCCACTGGAACACCTGATATTTATAGGAAAGTTAAGCCTTATGAAGTTCACTTTTGTTCCTCCTTGACCAGATCAGCTTGAACACCTCTCTGCTGCTGCTTCTGCCATTGCTTTCAGGGCTCTGTTTTTTTTTGTGTTTTTTTTTGTGTGTGTGTTTGTTTTTTTCCTCCCTGAAACTGAGAGCTGTTTCATGAGGCTGTATGCAGACGTTCGTACAAACCCCCTAGCTCCAATTTCTGCAGTGAAGACTTTGACCTGATAGCCTTCTCTCCTCAGGCTGTTTGCCAGATCAGCATACTTTTCAGTCTTGTAGATTTGAGCTGCCTCCATTCTGTTCTCATATGGCATTGTGAGCTCGATCATGATCAGCTGCTTGGTTGACTGATAGTGGACTACTATGTCTATACTTAAGAAAAAGAAATACTACGACAGGCTTCCAATGCCTGGCTAGATCACGTTAAAAAGTGTCA
>JADBJO010000355.1:0-5000 GCA_016801955.1 Conus betulinus | reverse complement strand
AGGAGAAACAGACGGAAAAGAGGAGAGGAATTAAGAGGGGGAAAATAAACACAAAGAAAAGGAACGAACGATGGAAAAAAAAAAGGATGTAAACAAAGGAAGAAAGAGAGGAAGAAAAGAAGAAAAAAGAAAGGATACAAAAAGGAAGGAAGAAAGAAAAGAAAAGGGGGTAATGAACGGAAGAAAGAAAAAAAAAAAAAAAAAAACCACCATTCCAATTCAATTTCAATTCAATTCAATTCAATTCAAGACACTTTATTTTCTTTCGTAAGAACTCTGTGTTGTGGTGGCAACACATAAACACATGATATACGAGTACACAACATTGAGTAATGTAAAATGTGCAAAAGCACTCACACCTGCACATACCCACAAATTTAAAAACAATATAAATAAGTAAGGCTTATTTTTCACATAAAACTAATCAATAACTCTACCCAACATACACTCCATTTTATGTCCAGTCAGTTTAGTTAATGAAAATCAGCTGTACGCTAAAATAAACCGTAAAAAAAGCGGGCGTACTCAATACACACACACACACACACACACGCACGCACGCACGCACGCAACGCACGCACGCACGCACGCACGCAAGGAAGCACACACACACACACACACACACACACACACACACACAATTCTACACGGGGGTGAGAACTGAGATAATTTTAAAATCATTATCACTTGATTTTCACCCCCACACCCCCCCCCCCCCCACACACACACACACACACACACAACACACATACACGCGCGCGCGCGACACATTCTACACCAGGGTGAGAACTGAGATAATTTTAAAATCATTATCACTTGATTATCACCCCCCCCCCCCCCCCCAAAACATCTACACTCTCATTCTCTCCACCCCCCCCCCCCCCCCCCCCCCCCCACTCCTCTCTCTATCCCAGTCTCCCCCTCACCTCTATCTTTATATTCCATGCATACACACATGATCTTCCAGCAAGAGCAAAGGCAACTACTGTGCCACCTAACGAAACAAAGAAAATTTCAAAACAAACAACACGTTTTGACCTATTTGGTCCTCTCCAGGAAAGACAACATTCAAGACCATGAATACGAGGGACAAATGGTCACTTAACTCTTCAAAACTGAGTGTGTTAAAGGAGGGCAACGGAAATGGGAGACAATATGAGTAAAAAATTGATGAAAATAATGATTAGAAATATAGAAAATAATACTAACAATGATAATATTAACTACAATGATCACAAGAAACTGTCGTGATAATAATAACAAAAAACACAGCAGAAGAAGAAAGAAGAAGGAGGAGATAAAGAGTATGAAGGAGGTTGAAGATAATGGGAAAGATAGAATCTAAGAAAAGAAATATACAAATGGTTATGATAGTTATCATAATCATAGAAAATAATGAAAATAATAATAGTAATGAGAATGTTAAAGTGGACGAGTATTACCAAAATTGGTAAACGTCGTCAGAGAAATTATATATATATATATATATATATATATATATATATATAATATACACACACACACTAAACCATTAAATTCCAAGGATAAGCACCGAGCACCTTTCCAGCAACTTACAGAGCAGCTCGGTGTTGTCTTATTGCAAGAAATATTGAATTGTAAACAAAGCTTTTGCTCTTATGTCTTAGATTGTAGAAAGTGAGGAGGGTGTGATAAGCCTTCATATCTCTTACAGTGGTCATATTTCGCCTAAGTGACAGTATGTGCTTGAGTGAGTGAATGGGAACTAATAAATGCTTCTCAAAATGAATCTTCAGAAACTTTATAGTCTCCGAAGCGGGAGGCAATTTCCAATAGGGAAAGAAGCTCACTAACATATAACTTCCTGGTCAGATACCGGTAACATATAACTCCTGGTCAGATACCGGTATTTCGAAGCCTGATTAGTGACTGGGGAAAGTGGTAATTGGTTTGAATCATTTGACTACTTGCCTTTCGGTTTTAAAAAAATGCTATCCCAGAAAAAGGCTGGTGTGCAGTACCATAGTATGTTTTGTTGAGTTTTTCGAAAAACCAACCAAAGGTGTCACCTAAGCAGCAAAACAAAATCATGAAAAGAGCAAAACAAGCTACATTTTCTTGTGAAAAGTAGAAAATATAAAAAGATAACCTTAAGACAAAGTGCTGAGGGCCAGTTCTTGGAATGAATCGCAAGGGACTGAATTACAATGAACTAATAAATTCCAAGGATTAAGTACCGAGCACCATTCCAGCAACTTACAGAGCAGCTTGGTGTTGCAAAAAATGACTGCAAGAAATATTGAATTGTAAACAAAACCTTGCTCTTATGTCTTAGATTATATATATATATATATATATAGTTGCACAAGGTATCCTGGGAGTGAAAAGAAGAGCCAATGGCTGGATGCCAAAACCGTACACAATATATTACCCCTCCACCTACCCACCCACCCACCTTCCTGCTTCTATATTGAATCCCCACCCCGAGGTCATAGAGTATTCCACCAAAAGAAAAAAAAAAGCAAACATTTCATAGGTGTAAGTCATTGGACAGTAGTAGCACAGAAGTTTTAGATTGATGCTGTCACAATTTGAAATTTCTGTGTTATCTTGTCAGTTCATGATTGTTGCAAGGTGAATTCGTTTGTATTGACGATCTTACATAACAAAACAGTCTTAAAAGTTGGAATGGTTCCATGTGTCTTGTCAGCTCAGTGAAATTGGCAATAGCTGACCTGTCCTGTGGAAAATGGCCTATCGCCAGTTCTTGGATGGGAACGGGGATCCCATCAGGCTGTTTGAGCGACGGACGCGGCCGCTTGTTGGTCGGCGACCTCGGTCTGAGCCAGTGGCCATCAGGTGATGTCCATGACCTCTAGAGATGATGACGTCCTGTTATGTGGTTACCCTACAGTCAGGTAGGTTGACAATGATATATTTTGTGTGTGTGTGTGTGTGTGTGTGTGTGTGCTGAAGAAAGGTGGACAAGTGAGGGGGAGACAACCAACGCAGGAAAAAGGTTGTAGTAGAAGATGTTCTGCTGCATGTATAATTCAATGTCGGGATTTAGTGTAGGTTGATTCTGTGTTATGTTATAGTTTATTTGTTCCAATTAATCTATGTGTTTCTTTTCTTTCTGTGATGTTATAGTTTATTTGCTTCAAATTAATCTTACGTGTTTCCTTTTCTTCTCTTTATTCGTAAACATGTGTGGGTTGTGTGTGTTTATAAATTTATGATCGCCTGGAACCTCTCGCAAGGGACAGGCTTCACTTTTCTGAAATGAATAAGATTTTTGTTGCCTGAAGACCCAAGAGTTCGAAATGCATTGTGTCTTGTCCTGTGTTTTGTCAATGTCCTTGGCGGTAAACTAAACCCCCTCATTAATTTTCGATCGTTGTTATTTATTATTATTGTTGACTGTAGTGATGAGAGATCAAAATAGAAATCAATAACGCGCGAACACAAAGCAAAAAACAGGAACGACTACACAGAACAAGGTGTTTGAAAGCAACTGAAGGGGGGCATTACTCAAGGGGAGTTTATTTGTTTTGTGGATGATGGGAGGGGAGGAAGTTGTGAGGGTGAATCGGTATCTTAAAAAAAAAATTTCTTTTGACCATTAGTATTTTTCAAATCTAGTATTAATTACTTTATTTTGCTTTGTTCCATTGACAAAAAGAATGAAAAAAAGCAATAAACAAATAAATAAGAAACCCAAACTATAACCAGTTTGTATTTTTCAGTGAACTACAAGTCAAATTTTATGTTGTAATGTATTATATTTTGGACATTCCGTGATAAAAATATTATTTGTCTTCTATCCCAAACATATGCAGCATGGATGCTCACACAGGCGTGCGCAGCGTGCGCGCGCGCGCGTGCGCGCGCGCAAACACACACACACCCATACACACAACACAGACACAAGATTTCATTAATCTGTGACCCCCCTCCAAGCAGGCAGGCAAGATTTCAGACAAAAGCATAAAAAAGTCTTGGCAATAATAGCATCCTGCGTTATGAACATGGATTGAAATGGTTTTCTGGATAGAGTGAAATCATCCTTGAATTATTGCGGAGACTGCAAAATTGATAAATTCACTTGATCGTTGACCTTGACATTTTGTTTTGCGGGAACCAACAAACGTGAGAGCATAGATCTTGGATACAAAATAAAAACCAGCTGTGGTGGTGCAGGGGTTGGCCATCACAGTTTTCCAACTGGGAGGGTCATGGGTTTTGATTTACCATCAGAGCTGTTTATTATGGGATTTTTCTGCCCACAGCCAGCTCCTACCCAGAGCTGAGTTTGCTGTGTCAGATTATCACCCCCTTAATGGATGTTTTCTCTGAAAGTGGTTTTCACATTTTCAGACCAGTTCTTCAGGTGTCAGTAGTAGTATCTCCTGGGCCCTGCATGATCACCGGCATACAGTGTGAAAGTAAGCCTAGGCACAGCCTGATCATCATGCAGGTCTACAGACTGAAATAGAACCTCCCTTACCAGGTCCCTTCCTCCTCCTCTCCTCCCTCGTAGATGAAGCATGAAAAAGGGTCTAAATTTCTATGTTCCCGTTCCCTCTGCTGCGGTTCTTGGTGAACCCACTTCAAGTTTCCTCTTCACGGTCTGCGAGGCCCGCCGCGCGAGTTTGTGTCGGAGGTTGCTGGTACTAGTCACCCCCCCCCCCCCCCCCGCAAGCTCATAGGGACTGTTCGTCACACCGTATGTGTCGCTCCTTCCTTGCCATGGGAGAGGCTCTCATCACACTGGCCTCTATGACTAAGGCAGGTTACTGTTCATCACTAGTGGGCTCAAAGCGAGTGATGTCCTGGCATATGTTGGATCAGAAACACCAGGCACCATTGAACGCCACAAGGTGACATGGCGCTTGTGAAGCGATGTCTCTGTGGGTTGCTAATGATGAACTGGGGGGGGACAGGCACTTTGGATTGACTCACCATGGATTGGCCTGTCAACACGGAGACGACGCCACCCCAATGACCCGACTGGTGGATCG
>JADBJO010000354.1:764584-773482 GCA_016801955.1 Conus betulinus | reverse complement strand
GGCTGCGCTGTCTATCTATGTCGATAATGGGAAGAATACCTGCTCATGCTTTCACAAACAAGGGAATTTATCGATGGGGTTGTCTCGGCGTGTTAGTCCGCAATTCACAACAAAGAATTTGTATGAACGGCGGCGGCGCGCCGTGTTTGTTCTGTTGCGCGCGCAGCTGTGAAGGGGGCCGGAGGGGAGCGACGAGGGGGGAACTATCTAATAAATATATAGTAAAATATAGAAACTAAATATTTTTATAAAATATATATAATATAATATTTAGAAATAATATTAATATATAATAATATAATTATTATTTTATATTAATTAAAATAAAGCAGGGCTGCGGCCAGAGGGGAGGTTTTTTGCGTTTTGCACGCACGGAGATGCCTTTTGAAGGGCCTTGCGCAATACAACTATCGTCATGGTGCAATTCTACGGTTGTGTAAGGATGAAGAATAATGCCAGAAAAGACAGCCCGAGCGAAATGCGCGTTTTTGATTATGGGGTAAAGAAAAGAAAAAACCTGCCACAGGAAAAAAAAAAAAGATAACGAAGTGTTAGGAGGAAAAAAGAAAGAGTTGGCATAATTTTTTTCAAACCACCATTGGTGTCAAACCCATAGAAAATAAGTTAGAAGAAGGAAAGAAAAGAAGAAAGGAAAGACGAAAGGAAATGAAGGATGAAAGAGAAGGGAGGGAAGAAACCCGTAAATACGTGGGGTTAAATTTTTGCACCCGTAGAAAAAACTGAGCACAGTGCACTTTATCAAATACTGGACAGCCGCCTTTGAAACTGGAATCAGTCAAACAAATACAAAAATCTAACTAGGGTGGGGTGGGGGGGGGACAAACAAGCGCAGGCTAACAAATATCTGTCATCATAAAATGATGCGTAAAAGAAGAGTCAGACTCCTAAAGGAGAGGGCGTCGAGGGGGTTGAAAGATGATAAAAAATGGTAACATGAAATCAAGAAATATATTTATACGGATGGAAAAAAACTTTTCAATAGAGTCCGCATGAGAGGAGACCAATCGTTTCCCTTTTTTCAGGCAGATCTATTTGTATTTGCCAGGGTTTTAGGTTGTCGTTCGTGGATCGGAACTCTTCAGGGATACCACGGCTGGTTTGTGGGTCCTGTGCTCCTTGCGTCAAATAGGACACACTACAGTCCATATTACCGTGGTTATTCCCACACCAATGGGTTCAAAAAGAATCCAGCCCAGAGCACCCCCCAAAACCAAAAGGCAGACAGCAAGGCAAAAGGTTGTATTATTAAATGTGTTATTTAAATAAATGATGAAACAAAACGAAAAAAAAATATGGGGAGGCAAAATGGTTAACTTAAAAATAAAAACTAAAGAATTTTATGCCAACATTCAATAAAATGTAGGGGGGGAACAATCTTTTGAGCCTACGCTTGCGGGATCCACCCAAGGGATTCAAAGGAGATCAAAAGAGGAACACAACAAAGACGGACAGGGACGGGAAACAAATACAACAATAACCCTCGATTTTTTTTGAATTTTTAATTTTTTATTTAATTTTTTATATTAAAACAAAATTTGCAAAAATGGTGAAAATGAGGCATGGGAAACAGTCAACAATAAACAGTAAATAAGTAGGGTAACGTCTGCTCCCAAACAAAAACCTAAACAACGAGTAACTTTTATTCGAGACTGGCACAGCCTTTAAACTTTTGAATAAAGTCAAACAAATACACAGACGAACATCTAATCTAATAGTGGGGGGGGGGGGGGGGGGGGGGGGGGGGGGCTTGGGGGGGGGGGGGGGGGGGGGGGAAACAAAGCGCAGGCCAACAAATCCTTTGTCGTCATAGTAATGAATTCGTATTTAAGATTTTAGACTCAAAGGGAGGGAGGGGGGGGGGGGGGGGGGGGGGTTGGGTTGAAGAGGGGGGGGGGGGGGGGGGTGAAGAAAATGGGAACATGAAAATTTAGAAAAATATTTTTTTTATAATATGAAAACTCTTCACAAGGTGCATGAGGGAACCATCGTAATCCCTTTTTCAGGCAGATCTGTTTGTATTGCCTGCTCCTGGGCCTTTCGTCCGCTGGATCGGAACTCTTCAGGGAGACACGGCTGGTTGTGTCTGTGCTCCTGGCGTCAAATAGAGACACACCACCGCCCATAATACCGTGGGTTCTCACCACCAAGAGTTCAAAAAAAGAATCTAACAGCACCCCCAAAGGCAGCCAGCCAGCGAAGGGTAGGGTAAATGAAAACAAAACGAAAGTGTGTGGGGAGGAAAAAAGTTTCATACTCAGCCCCCAAGAAAACCAAGATCTAAACTACAGAGCCTATCCTCACAAAAAAGAAAAGAAAGTTAAAGAAAGCCATCGAAATCAAGCAAGATTGTTAAAGGAGCCGATCAGACCAGATTTTTTTTTTTTTTTATGCAATAGCCTGAACAGAGAACAGGCTTTGAACTTTCCCCATCTACAATCAGGATCCTGACAACGGTTCACCCCCACACAATAGTCGTACCCACCAGGCCTCGCTGCCACAACAGTAACAGTGAGCCGAAGAAGGACACAGCACAGCGACCCTGTCGAAATGTTCTCCCAAGTAAGTTTTTTGATGCTGAGGGGTCTACTACTTTTCTAAATGTTCATAATGGGGTCACAGATGATGCCCAATGTGTTATTTTACCTTGATTTTGACCTAGCTGATGGATAAAATTATATAGATAATGACCGAGATTAGCGAATGTAAAAAAGAGGGCCCCATGGGTTACAACTTAGCAGTTTATATGTCTGACCTACGCATAAGCCAAGCGTGCTTGGTCAGAGCTTGGGTACCTCCCCTAACGTTGGCTTTGCCATTTATCATTGTCTGTTGTGTGTGTGTGTGTGTGTGCGTTGTGTGTTGGGGGGGGGGGGGGAGTGTAAAGAGAGTACACATGGATCGACTTCGACTTCCAGACAGGTTCCAAAGTGACTGCACTATATTTGATTTTCTCACAGCATCCCAGCAGACAAAATACACCAATCCCCAAAACATATTACTTTCATTTACAGGCGAAGTGGCGAGGGTTGCAGGGGGTTTGATCCTAGAACTTGTTAGCTCAGAATACTATTTTACCTCTTCCCCCCTTGTCTTATAAAACCCAGTCCTCGGTGAGTAGGTTCTTCAGAGATTGATTCCCGGGGCTATGGTTTTTTTCTCCCAGAAGGACCCCCCAGAGAGTCATTTACAGACATGTGTTTTCCCAAACGCGTCCACCCACCTGTGTGTAAAAAAAAAAAATAAACAATTATTTCCCCCTAACAAAACATATTAAAAAAAATAAAAGTTAAAATAAAATAATTTTTAATTTAAAAAAAAAAAACCCCACTGCGGTGCCCCCAAGTTGGCGTGTTTGGTTTGGCCCCCCTTTCTTGTTTTTTTGCACCTTTTAGTTTTTTTAACAAATACGGCTTTTTTTGGTTTTTATTTTTCTTGGATTACACATGCCTTTCAACCTCTCCATCACTGTGATTTTGCACCATGCCTTTTTTCCTCACTTGAGAGCGTTATGGGGCCGCGTAGGTCCTGGCTGAGGTCCAGAACTCACACACCGCCCAACCCAGCCATACCCCCCTCAGTCCCGTTTAATGATGCATGTGCTTTGATTGTGGTACGTTTTTTGGCCCCCCCCCGTTAGGGACACAAATGTGAGAATTTGAAGGAGAAGAGCGTGATTCTGGAACACAAAGAAACGAACGTCAGTCCAGATTTACATTCCCCGTGTGTTCCAGGCGTGAATGGTAGGGGTGGGGGTCTGGGGGGGTGGGGGGGGGGGGGGGTGGAGGTTCCCTTGTGCCCTATCTAACCCGGCTTGGGAGTTTACTTTGATCGTGCATGCTTGCAGAAGTTCAATCGGTTTGGGACTCACCAACACACTGCAGAACGTTTTTCCATCGCGTTTGTGGGCTCACACACACCGCGCGACGCTGCGCGCGCCGCGCCCGCACCACAAGTTCTACAACACAACACACACACACACACACACTTTTACACACACTATTCACACATCACACTACACACACATACACACAATGTTTATCAGTTATTAGGATACTAGGTTCGCAATTTTTATTCACGTTTTAACATTTTTTCTGGCCCGATTTTCCATCCTAATGCCGAATCTAATTAGTTCTTTTTGTCCCTTTTTTTTCCCATTTGTATTTATACCTCTTTCATCTTTTTCTATCTCACTGTTCCTCTATCCTCTTTATCTTTTTTTTCCTTTTTTTGTCAAGTTGCCTCTGGTTGTTATTCTATCCCCCCCTACCCTCCCTAACCTCTTTACTACCCTGTTTAGTTTTATTTTATTTTTGGTTGTCTTAAAAGTCACTTATGTGTAATGTTATAAGACATTAAATTGAGGAACACACACACACACACACACACACACACACCACACACACACAACACACACAACACACACACACCCACTTCCATGGTACAATATTATCATGCACACAACTCCAACTAATACTGTTTGTGTGGTGCCCATTCGCCTGATACGGCGCAGCCGAGGCATACAGAGTCGAACGTTTTGTCGAACACCCTTGTTTTGTGTGTTGGTGTGGTCTGTTGTTTCGTGGGTGATTCGGTTGGGTGTGGGTTGTGTGTTGTGTGTGTGTGTGTGTGGTGTGTGTGTGTGTGGGTGCCAGATGAAGGATAGGGGGGAAAAGCTTGCTGTTTTTCCTTCAATATTTAAAAAGCACATTGCAAGCAGACAGTAAATTTCTCTTGTTGTTTTTTTGGTTTTGTTTTTTGTTTGTTTGTTTTGTTTGGTTTAGTTGGGTTGTTTTTTTGTGTTTTTTTTTTAGTTGGTTTTTGTGTTGGTATTTTGGTTTTTGTGTGGCTTTTTTTTTTTTTTGAGAGAGAGAGAGAGAGAGGAGAGAGAGAGGCCTTGTGTCCAAGGCTGGGGTGGCTGACAGACACGCGGCCCCCCACCCGGTCTGTCCTTTCACAACCAGACTACTACCTGTCCAAGCTGCATCGCAACTCACACCGACCCGTTAGCGTTCTCCTTAAGAGCATGGGTGTGTTTCGAGTTGTCATTTTCTTGTCCGGTTTCTAGGCCAATCCAATCCTCGCCAGTATTTCAATCCTCGCACGTATTCTGACCATGATGACCTCGTGACGTCACCATGGTGGGGGGACGTCACTGTCGTCAGTGTATTGGAAGGGTGCTTGCCAGAGAAACTATCACGTCATCCCTGGACGACAATGGCGGGCGAGATCGAGGATATGAATGCTCGTTGTTTACAGCAGCTGCCAGCACATGGGTACGTGTGGGTCTGGGTGTTTCGAGTCTGCATCCAACCTCTGTACCCTGCAGCCCAGTCACCGAGCTTTTTGTTTGACGGGGGAGACGGGGGTCCGGTCCGTGTCTTCACTGTCCAGCGTGGTAACCAACCTTCTTCTTCTTCTTCTTCTTCTTCTTCTACTCCATTAGTCCATATCCCTGAATTTATGCTCGTAGCGATTGTTTTTTTGCTTTTCTGTTTAATTAAACAATCTTTGTGAAGATTTTTTTTTTCTTTTTTAAGAAAACATTTTACGTCTTATTCTACTGTAAAAATAAAAGTAGTAGTAGTAGTAGTGGTAGCAGCAGCAGCAGCAGCAGCCTGCCTTTCTATATACAGTTTTTCTCAGTGATACAGAGGATTAGACCCTAAAGAATGACTGAGTACATAGCTTCTGGAGAGAAATGATTATGAACTTTGTAGTGACATGCATTTACTTTTCTTAAACACCGGACAACACACTTTTACAGGTAAATTTTAGAGACACTTTAATTTTTTTTTTAATGAATATTGTTGTGAGTGGAAATTTTATATAACTATACACAAAACATAAAAGTCTTCGCATTCAATAACATAAAAGATCAAGACTGTTTTTCACATGTGGAGGAAAATGAGTTGTTGATTGTTATAGGTATATTGGGGTGTGTCTCTGTGTGTCTGTGTAAGCGTGCTGCGTGTGTGTGTGTGTGTGGTGTGTGTGTGTGTTGTTGTGTGGGTGTGTGTGTGTGTGTACACTAAGACAGGGAAAAAACAGGGAGGAGGGAACCATGGGACAAGGTGAAGGGGAGAGAAAGGAGGGAGGGTGGTGGGGGTTGTCAACTTAAGAGTTAAGAACAAGTATGATGTATTCGCACGTGCTTGCACGTATGTACTCATGTGTTCGCCTCATATATATATTATATATATATATATATATATATATATATATATATATATATATATATATATAGCATTCATATATGCAGTGGTAGATAATTCTACCTAACTAACAGTATGTGCTTGAGTGGGTTAAATGGGGAATAATAAATGCTTCTCAAAATGAGCCTTCAGCAAGCTTATAGTCTCCAAGGGGAAAGACAATCTCCAATAGGGAGAAAACTCACTAACATGAAACTCCTGGTCAGATACCGGTATTTCGAAACCTGATTGTTTCTCCTCAGTGACCGCGGAAAGTGGCAACTTAATTAAGAAGAATGCTATTCCATAAAAAAGGCTGGTGTGCAATACCATAGTATGTTTGTTGAGTTTTCAAAACAACTAACCAAAAGTGCCACCTAAGAAGCAAAAGAAAATCATGAAAGAGCAATCAGGTTTCGAATCAGGTTTCGAAATACCGGTATATGACCAGGAGTTTCATGTTAGTGAGTTTTCTCCCTATTGAGATTGTCTCTCCCCCTTGGAGACTATAAGCTTGCTGAAGGCTCATTTTGAGAAGCATTTATTATTCCCCCATTTACCCACTCAAGCACATACTGTTAGTTAGGTAGAATTATCTACCACTGCAGATATGAATGTTTATCTCCCCCCCTATTTCTTTCAATCTAAGACAGAAGAGCAAGCTTTGTTTATAATTGAACATTTCTTGCAGTCATTGCAACACCTAGCTGCTCTGTAAGTTGCTGGAACGGTGCTGGTACTTATCCTTGGAATTTATTAGTTCAAGATAGATAGATAGATAGATATAGATATACAGTTGAGTATCAAAATTATGTAGTTTTGAATAAATTACGACTTCAACTAACTAGGCAGCAGTGTTGTTTGTTTGTTTGCTTGTTTTTGTTTGTTTGTCTTTTGAATGTTTTGTTTCCCTGGCCTTTCCTCTCCTCATGAGGACCCTCTTTGATGACGCCATCCTTGATACATTCACTATCGGAATGACCTCTTTAGCCCCTTTCAGAGATAAACATTCAGGTTTTAGTCTCTCTAAACTGATTTCATTCTGCATCTCTCTCCGCTTGTTCACTAAACTCTGAGTTTCCTTTCCACTGACCTCTCTGTATGTCAGTAATGTGTTTGTTTGTTTTGATTACAAGTTTGGAAATGGATTTTCCATTGATATATCCGATTGGGGGCCACCCAGTCCAGTGACTGCAGAGTTGATGGTCATGAGTTCGAACTATCTGTGAAGTCGGATTTTTACGGCTGTAAAACTGTGTGCCACCAGCTGTAAATAAACGCATGATTCACTTCAGGGAGGGTTACGGAAGTAGAGAGCTTGGGCTTCGTCTTCAGATCTCTAATATGATGCCCGAGACATTGTAAATTTAAACAATTTTTTTTAAAAGGTATTTGAAAGAACTCCGCCAGATAACCTGGACAAATAAATTACCAGACAAAACACAAGCGCGTTTCGACCTCTTAGGTTTTCTTCAGGCAAGATAAATAAACACTCAGAACTACGAAAATTATGAACGGGCAATTACTTATCTTGTCAAATTCGCAGCAAAATGGGCTCGAAGAAGACATAAGAGTCAACTCGTGTCGTGTTTTGTCTTGTAATTCGTTTGTCCATGTAATCTGGCTGGGTTATTTCAACTACCTTTTTAAATTCTTTAAATTATCACTGCCCTGATGGGTCATGATGACCTTTTGGATATTAACTTTTTGATTTCCCGCTTGTAAGTGATATCTCTTTTGATGAATGGAAGAGCAGCTGTCATGTATTTCATTTCTGAAAACTGACTTACTCTTAGCCTCGCTTTTTTTTTTTTTTTTTTTTTTTTTTTTTTTTTTTAGTGCATTTCTTTATTGATCAATGATGTACAAACAAATGATTAAACTGAAGCAGCAACAAGCAATAGCATATGGTGCGTTCGTGTTTTATAACAACAAACACATCGGCGGAATTGCGTGTCCATCAAAACCTTTATAACAAATAAACACATCGGCGGAATTGCATTTGTCAATATCGATACAAAAAAGGAAGAAAAAGAAAACAGTGTGAAGTATTGTAAGGGGGAAAAATGTAGAAAATCTTAAATTAACATTTTAAAAAAAGGGAAAGAAGAAGAACGGAACAAAAGAATTCAACACATAAAGCAATTTAGACGATCTATACAAGTGTTATGATTCTTTTTATGCACTTAGATGTACTTAAATTTGCAGAGAGAGAGAGAGAGAGAGAGAGAGAGAAGAGAGAGAGAGAGAGAGGGAGGGAGAGAGAGAGACGGAGGAGGAGGGAGGGAGGGAGGGAGGGACAGAGAGAGAGAGAGAGAGAGAGAGGCGAGAGAGCGAGAGAGAGAGAGAGAGAGATTATGCCATCCTGTTTCCCCTAAGATATCATAGAACGCAGCCCCATGTCGTAGTAGTTCTTCCTGGCCTCGTACATGTCCAACACAAGTAAATTCAAATGAAAATAAGATAAACAAATTAGAATAATGTAGGATATCACCAAACTCGAGAAATCTCTCTTAGTTTGCATTGAACTGTTTTTCACGCGAACACTCGAATGCATTGAACAACGGGAAGCAGTGCACAAAACCACATGTTGATGATCTCCGTGTGTGTGTGTGTGTGTGTGTGTGTGTGTGTGTGTTGTGTGTGTGTGTGTGTGTGTGTGTGTGTGTGGTGTGTGCGTGCTTGC
>JADBJO010000354.1:727084-757084 GCA_016801955.1 Conus betulinus | reverse complement strand
AAAAAAAAAACTATTTGTGATGCGAAAAAAAAAAAAAAAAGAAAAAAGAAGTGAGAATGAAAAACCCAAGCAAACAAACTCATTACAACATACACTAGTGCACTGAAAACCCAGACATCATTGTACCATAGTATACATTGAATGAGAAAGAAGCATTGTCCAATGATAGAAAAATCAAAAACACTTGGAACTGGGCATGAATGAAAGTGTGGAACGCGTGCGTAAGGCGTTTGTGCGTAAGCATGATAGATGGTAGGCGTTTAGGTGTTGTAACAAAAAAAGAGGAAAACGAAAAGAGACCGCAAAAAAAAAAAAATCAAAAAAGAGGGGAAAAAAAATCAGAACAAAAAGCAAAACAAAAACAAAAAAAACAACAACAAAAAAAGGCGGGGGAAAGTGGTGGGGAAAAAAATTCAAAAAAAAAAAAAAAAAAAAAAAAAAAAAACAACTATGTTACAAATCAGTCTCTCGGTTGTTACGTAAACTTTCTGACAGACAGGCAACACAAATAAACAAAACCATTGCGGACGAAAGCAATCTTCTTGGGGGAATTGTTTACCAGCAGAAAGTCACAGTTTGCTGCTCACAGCATAAAATTCAGCGCGTTCGTGTTCTGACAGTTCTGAACTTCACCTAAACGAGATATTGCTGTCTCTCTCATTACCCACTACTATGTATGGGGCAGAATTGTGGAGGGAAAGTTTCAAACACAACCAGAAGAAATGTATTTGAAATGAATCTTGTTATACCGTAAAATCATCGACCTTTTTAGAGTTAACACGGAACGTTTCAATTCACACTACAGTGAGGGATATATTTCTTGGCCTTTCGATGGTCAATGAGTTTAAGGAAAACGAACGCTTAAGATTTTTTCACATGTGTCTTACAGACAGCGTTAATGGTCATTGACTGAAACAGAACGTCGTAAACATTCTGATAACCTCACAATCCAGACTGTGCCATAATGTTTGTATCACAGAGTGATATACATAGGAGCTACACACACACACACACACACACACACACACACACACACCACCTGAGAGACATTCTGAGCCTCTCCAGTGTCATCCCCTCCTCCCCGAGCAGTTACATCCGGTCATTCTACCTACCCAGGATGGACCGAGCCATTGATTGCCTTGATCTATAGCGTGACGCCTGAGAGACTGTCTAAGCCCCTCCCTCCCCCCCCCCCCCCCCCCCCCCCCCCCCCCCGAGCGATACAACCGTTCATTACCTACCCGGATGCATTGACATACTAGGTCCCTCTCCTCCTGTCCCCCCACCCCTCACATTGCTACGCCCCTCCCCCCCCCTTCCACCCATCCCTGAGCAGTGGGTCAGTAATGAAAACCAGACCTCGATAATGTCCAGTGCCTGGCGTTCTCTGACTGTGTCAAAGACGTGCCACGCTACACAGTTATTCAATTCACACTCAGGCAAAAGCTATATAAACTAAAGATATCAACTTCCCAAAACTCCCCTCCCTGGCATCCTCTAGGTGAGTCAAGGTGTTGCTGGGCCTCTCGGCCTTCGGGCCTGGCCACAGTGATCATGGTGTTAAGGTATGTGAGTTCTGTGTTTTTGAGTATCTATTTTTTTATTAGTCTAGACAGAGAAGCTCTTAGCTGAGAGTTAGATTTCCTGGGAATGTCTTTATAATTTGTAGTGAAAATAAATACATGTGTAAATTCTAAGAGCCTGTTTGTTGACAGGATGTTAGATTATATTCTGCCTCGTCCTATCTTCGGTTTGGTGTGTTTCTGAACATGAACCTACACTTGCTCACTTTCTGCCTCGAGAATCTGACTGAATGCTTCTCTCTCTCTCTCTCTCTCTCTCTCTCTTGATAACGGGCGAGCTCTCGGGTGAGCACTTTCAACACAGGTCGCATGTCACATCGCTCCGTCTTTCTGGATAATTTATACGTGTTTGGTATTTGTGATCGTCATGAAATTTGACAGCAAATAGTATCTACGTACAAACTATATATTGTCAAAATTTGAGGCCGATCGCTTTCATAATTTTTGAAATATTTGCACTTTTAAAATTGTTTTTCATCATACCCAGTAGTGGAACATTTGTCATTGTTCCCAAGTGTGGTTACAGATCAAGTGAACACAATGTTCACTTACAAACTGTTGCGGCCGTCACTCAGATTAACACTCTGGCTGTGCTGTTTTTCTGTTGTTGTGCAAAGATTTTGAACAGAACCCCGGACCTGGAGATAACATTTTGCAGCTACTTGACTGGAGATTTGCGCAAATCATGCAGAGTTTTCATCTTCACTCATCACAACTGAACCGGCTGATTGAAGAAAAATTCCAAGGGCAAGAACAAATCTTACGCCGCTTAAACTCAGAATTGGTTCAACTGAAATCAAAAGTGGAAGAAAACTTGGAAGAAATAACAGAGTTGCGGTGAGATAGGGACAACATTGTTGATCGACTTGACCATTTGGAAGAAAAAACAGTCTCTTGAGATCGAGTCCAAAAAATGCAATATAAAATTTTTGGGCATCGATGAAACAGAAAAAACGAAATGAGCTCTCCTGCGAGGATCTGGTGACAGATATTCTGAACTTTCATTCTGATGAACACGAGTGGGGTCCATCTGACATCGAACGTGCTTTCAGACTGGGAAGCCCTCATCAGAGCAACAAACCACGCCCACTCTTGGTACAGTTCCCCCACTGGAGAGACAAGATACATTCTCAAGAACAGAAACCTTCGTGATGCACTCAGGCGAAACAACATCAGAGTGACAACGGACATCACAACAAGACAGCAAGAACAGTTGGATTTCCATAGAGACCAGGGAAAAAACAGCCTACTTTACAACAACGGAAGGCTGCATGTGAAAGACAGACAGCTAGCTTACAGAAGGTACCCGTTTTCCCACAGTCACCAGTCTTACAGTTGTCAAAACGCAGAAGATGACCAAAACTACCTGTCAAGTGACGACTGGCCACAACTGCTAAACTCTGGACATGACTGCCACAAGAAGGTACGAGATGACGGAAGACAAGAAAATCGGAGAAAAAAAACTGTGTTGGGGATACCAGGCAGACATCGTTACACTCCAGTTCTAATAATGAAGACTACAGACCAGGACCCGGTAACAACCAGGAATCAGAGGAAAGAAGGTTCAGACAAGACGAAGGTAGTAATTTCAAACCTTTGCCTAGACAGTAGCAACAAACTTCCAGCAAGCAACGATTTCCGGATGAAACCCCCAGGCATTCTACAATACCTGTGGCTCCAGGCCGGTCTTCATACAGTGGAGCTGTACAACGACTCTCGGGCCAGGATGGGTATTCAAGAGCCTTCAACAGACCCTGGACAGAGACCATGGAGGCCGTCGTAATTGGCAGGAACGTGACACATTTTATGGTCATGGGAGTCATGTTACTGACAAAAGCAGGGACCAAGTCACTGGGCGCAGCAAACAAGACAAAGAAAATCTCCACAACGGAAGAGCCGACCATGAAAAAGTGAAGACGTGTTGGAAGTTTGTGTGCACACCAAAGACAACATTGAACTGCAGAATAATGAAGTTGTGGAGGATCCACTTATCACTTCAATAACAGTGCCTCCGAACAGGTTTGCAAAGGTTCAGACACTAGCCAAAGTGATGCAGTTGCCGGAGATATGGCAATGAAGATGACGAACGAAGAAAATAATCTGGGCGAAACAAGGGGTAATCAAAATGAAGATGAGGATCTGGAGAATACGGGGAGCAAACTTCCGGAGACAGGCCCATCAGAATCATGTCCAACACAGGACACACAGTCCCAGTACAACCCTTCCCCACAAGTAAACTCAGATCAGCACTCAGACACCCCTTCTGCCAATTCCGGGGAAAAATCAGCTTCCAGAACCAGTCAACAGAATGAGAAGCAGAATAAAAAATCATCTGGAAAACAGTGTTCTAAGAAAAGGACTTTCAGCGCCAGAGACAACAGCCAGAACAGCATTGTGGACAGTTTTAAACGCGTGCAGTCCAGAGAAGGCAGTCATAGTGATCAGGAAAGAGGGCGTACAAGAACCCGAACCCAGCGCAAATCTCCCTCCAAATAGGACATCGGCCGGACCAATGAGCAAGTTAGAAATAAAACAAGCAGAAGGTGCCAGAGTAGAAAGTGTGAGGAAGAACATAAAGAGAAAGGTAAACATCGCTGTATGTTTAACGTAAAGAGGGTAATGCAAAGTTTCTAAATTTCAATGTAAATGGTCTGTTGTCTAAATTAGAAAATAACGAATTCGTTCAATATGTTAAATCCCACGATTTTGTTTGTTTCACTGAAACTTTCATTGGCGAGAATTTTGAGTCCACACTTTTTTCTGACTACGTTATTTTTTAACTCTAAAGCAAGTAAACTATCCCACCAAGGAAGGAATTCCGGTGGTGTCATTGTTTTAGTTAGGAACACGTTTTCAAATTTTGTCAAGCAGGTGGATTATACAGCTGAAAATTTGATTGTTCTTGATATTGACAGGAAACTGTTCAATACTGACAAGAACATATTTTGGATATGTACTTATATGCCCCCAATAGACTCCACTATCTGGGGAATCCGAAACAATGGATTTGGTATTGAGTCTCTCGAACAATATATTCTTGATTTATATGAGTTGTCTGATTTTCATATTATGTTATGCGGGGACTTAAATGCAAGAACAGCGTCAAAAAATAATGCTGGTATTGACATTGATGAAAACTTGGATGATGAAAGCTATGATCGGTCACCATATGGTAGAGTATCACAGGATGAGGCTTTAAATGTGTTTGGTGAACAGTTGTTAGAACTGTGCAATTCTCTGGACATTGTGATCTTAAACGGCCTATCAGAACAATGTTTTGACGGTAGCTACACTTTTATATCCAGCTCAGGGTGTAGCACTGTCGATTATTTTGTTATGTCTCCTATTTTGCTGGGGGTTTTGAACAATATGTCTCTTACTGTTGAAGATTCTACTGAATCAGACCACTTACCAGTTGTTCTTTCTATCCCATTGGCAGTTTCCTGCAATTATGTCAAACAGGAAATTGATTCCAATTGGTTTATTGAAAAGCATGTATGGGACGAAGAAGGTGAAGTCACTTTCCTTGAAAACTTGGGAAAAAGCTGACACGAGAGCTAACATACAAAGGGCTTTTTCCCCTAGTAGAAAATGATGTTGATGGTGCATTAGACATTTTCGTTAAGTCTTTATTGTCTGCTAGCAGCCCAATGCTAAAAAAAGTTTATCCAAATTCTTTTCCAAAGTCAGCAGAGTGGTTTGATGATGAATGTCGACAAGCAAAGAAACACAGTAGGAAAACACTTAGGATCTTCAGAAATAGTAGGAAAGAAGAAGATCGTGTGGAGTATGTGCAAGCAAAGAAAAAGTATAAGAATTTATTGAAATTCAAAAAAGAGATTTTAAACGAAAACAGGCTGAAATGCTCTCATCAAGTCTTTCAGATTCCTCCAAGTTTTGGAAACAAATTATCTGCAATGGGGTGTGGGAAACAAAAGTCTAAATGTATGAATAACATTACAATAGGTGAATGGCACAATCACTTTCAGAGTGTATTTTCGATAGACGATGGCTATAATGAAAATGATAACTTCGATAATGTTGATTTAAATGAGCAAGAAGAGCATGAACTGAACTCTGAAATATCTGAAAGTGAAGTAACATATGCGGTGAACAAACTAAAGTTAAGTAAGGCTTGCGGCTCAGATGGTGTGCTTCCAGAAATGCTAAAGGCTGGAAGAGATATTACTATTCCTTTTCTGAAGAAGTTATTCAATATCATATTTTAAAAAAGGGTAGTTATCCGAAAGAGTGGGCTAAGGCCATAGTGATTCCTATTCATAAAAAGGGGGATATTAACAAAGTTGACAATTACAGAGGAGTGTCACTGTTAAGCTCAATATCTAAATGTTATAGCTCTATATTGAATAAACGTCTCTACGCATGGCTTGAAGCTAATAATATGATTCTGAGAGTCAAGCTGGCTTCCGTAAAAAATATATTCTACGATTGACCAAATTTTTTGTCTGTATTCTGCGGTGCAGAAATGCTTGACTCAGCGTGGAAAAAAAAAAAAAATATGTGGCATTTGTCGACTTTAAAAAAGCCTTTGACTCCGTAAGACATGATAAGCTTTTACAGTGTATTAGAAATCATGGTATCAAAGGAAAATTTTTCTGTGCGCTTCAAGCTATGTATGTATAACTCTCTAATATCTTGTGTAAGGTCAAATTATACGTACTCTGACTATTTCAGTTGCCCCAAGGGGGTCCGTCAAGGATGTGTTTTAAGCCCAACACTGTTTGAAATCTTTATCAATCAGTTGGCAACTCATATGAATGAGACAGGTAGACATGGTATTCAATTGTTACCCGATATCATGGAATTATTCATTCTGCTCTCTTTGCAGACGATGTGGTTGTTGTCTACAACTCCAGTCGGGACTTCAAAACAATTAAATATACTGCAAACATGTTGTACAAATATAAAATTAGATGTTAATATAGATAAGACAAAAATTATGGTGTTTAGAAAAGGAGGATTTCTTGGTAAAAAATGAACAATGGTTTTTCGACAATACCAAGTTAGAAGTTGTCAACACTTATTGCTATTTGGGGTTCGTCTTTTCAACAAAACTAGTCCAAGACTTGGTACGGAACACTTAATTACTAAAGGTAAAAAGGCATTAATTACTTTGATAAGAGCCTTCCAGAAGAACAAGAATATCAGTTATCATATTTATTTTAAGGTGTTTGACGCCAAAATCAAATCCAGTTTATTATATTCATCTGAAGTGTGTGGGGGGGGTACATCGTTTAGATGGCTTGGAGAGAGTTCACTTACTAGCATACAAGCGTTTTCTGGGAGTCCACTCAAGACCCCAAACAAAATGGTATACGGAGAACTGGGAAGATACCCCCTCTTATATTAACTCCTACGTGAGCGCTATTCGATATTGGTTCAAACTGATTAGTATGGAACAGAACAGATTACCGCGGCAAGCATATAGTATGCAGGTAATCCTTGATCAGAAAGGTAAAAAATGCTGGGTGACAAATATAAGAGAGCTGTTATGTGAGACTGTTTTCAACTTGGTATGGTTACAACAGGCTGTTGGTAATGTTCGTTGGTTTTTAGGCATATTCAAGCAGAGATTAATTGATATGTTTATACAAGAGTGGACCGGAGCAATTAGAGATAAAGAAAGATATGCAAGCTATAGATCTTTTAAAGTCGTTTTTGAAAGGGAAATTTATCTTTGTAGCATTGATGTGTTTTGTTTCAAAGTAGCTTTTTCACATGCAAGATTGAATGTTTTACCTTTGAATAACAATTTGTTCAGATATAGTCATAATTCAAAAGACAGAAATTGTCCGTTTTGTGTTAATTCTGTAGAAGATGAAAACCATTTCATATGTAAGTGCTCACTTATAATGATTTAAGGGAAGCGTTTATATCAAATATTGTACAATTACCACTGTCAATTATTCTTTTTCCACGGGATAATAAAAGAACTTTTCATGTTTCAAAATATATTTTTTCTACGCAATTCGTAGAAGACAAGTTTATTCAGGCCGTGTACTAAGATGAAAACGCTACTAAAATTGACATTTTCTTAAATGTTTTCACACCAGTTTTTCATCTCCTTTGAAGTAATTTTTTGACACCCAAAATGTTTCTGTCCATATACGCTTTTTTCTGAAGGTGAATTATCGTAGATATCTTTGTACATACTTTTGAATCTGGATCTTTTTGTGTATTGACGTATTCATTTGTAAAAACGTAATCATGATGTATGTGAATGATTTCATTATTTACCCCTCCCCAGTGCCCTTGACCCATTGTCTTCCCCACTTCCCTCGCCCCGCACCCCAAATCCTTTTGAATTATGGTCTGTGGCCAATGTTCAGTAAAATTCGTTCGTGTCATTAGTCAGTTGCAGTGTCGATTTATTAACAACCCACAACTGCTTTAGTAGATCCCCAACATCCCCAGATCTTCTAGTAACATCCACTAATACATCAGAGCACAATTCCTTTTGTATAATAGTTCTACGACCCACACGCACAATATCAGTTCGTGCGATAGTTGCTTGTATTTGTAGAAATAGCGGTATGCATTAAAAACCAACAAAAAGAAATCGACTCTAAAATGTTTGACAGTCAATCAATGAATGGAGTGTCCTGGTTTCTGGTATTAAACGAGAGCGTTCTTGTTTTATCGTAAGGTAATATTAATATATAACAAGGCTAGTTTGACGTCAACGCATACACACGCGCGCGCGTCCGTGCACGCACGAATGCACACATCTTTGGTGGGCTTTTTGAAAATTCAACAAACATACTATGGTATTGCACACCAGCCTTTTTGGGGGGGATAGCATTCTGCTTAAAACCTAAAAGGCAGAGGAGTCAAGTTACCACTTTCCGAGGTCACTGAGGAGAAACAATCAGGTTTTGAAATACTGTATCTGACCAGGAGTTATGATATGTTAATGAGTTTCCTCCCCTTTGGAGATTGTCTCCCCCTGGATACTACAACCTTGCTGAAGGCTCATTTTGAGAAGCATTTATTACTCCCCATTCACCCACTCAAGCACGTACTGTTAGTTAGGCAGAATTATCTACCACTGCAGATATGAATGCCTATCTCCCCCTGTTTCTTCAATCCATGACATTAGAGCAAGCTTTGTTTATAATTCAACATACATATATACATATATGTGTGTGTGTGTGTGTGTGTGTGTGTGTGTGTGTGTGTGTGTGTGGGCATTCACAGATTTGCATAAGAAATGGCAGACAATTCACATAGAAATTATTCCTGTAGATCGTGATTAGACCTTATAACAAGTTTATGTCTAAGGTAATAAAAAGAACTGGACTTCTACGAAGACATTACAAAGAATAAGGACATATTTGAATGAAATTCAATTGTGGTGCTCTACGAATTCAGGTTTCACACCGCTTTGAAGTCAAAAGAGATTTTAAGCGAGGAGACCCTGTAACGCTCGTAGCTATTTCTTCTCTGCGTTGGATAGGACATATTTCAGTGTGTGGATTACACGATTCGGCTAAAGTTATCTACGTTTCAGATCTTCAAAGGAAGTCTGGCAAAACTGCTGGAAGTAGGGAAGTAAGAAAAGTTCATTGAATGGATTCATGTAATCGATTCATGCAATCGATTCATGTAAAAATGATACGCTAAGGGTAGTAAATAATGAATGTATTTAAAACCTGCTCCTTTGGGCTTAAATGGTCTTTTGCTGCCTGTTTCAGCTTTGCGGTCGATCTGGAGACCAGCAGGGGGAAACATACTGTTGCACTTCAACCCCAGACTGAACAGTGCAGGGTACATAAAGTACACTGCTGTGAATTACCGGAAAAGCGGCCAGTGGGGGCCTCAAATGGGTCTGCAGCACCCTAATCCACCCTTTCCCTTTGCAACGGGGGTTTCCTTCGAGTTGACCATCACCGCAATCTCTTCCTATCAGTTCAAAGTGAGTGTTGTTTAAAGACAGTCCATGATATCCGTCGTGTCCTTCTTCTTCTTCTTCTCTTTGGATTTATTTCGTTTTTCGTCAGCTCTTTTCAAAGCAAATTAAGGGAAAGTTAATAGCAAAGAAATGTCCTCATGGTTTTACTAATTAAGAAGCGAAGCCTGATCAGTTTTCAATCTCCTGCTATTCTTCATCTCCCTCCGCCGCACGGCCTTTCAAGCAACAGTTTGAGAAAAAGGTGAACTTTCGTAGTGAAAGGGAATTTTTATTTAATCTTTCTCTCTCTCTTTCTCTCTCTCTCTCTCTCTCTCTGTGTATGTGTGTGTGTGTGTGTGTGTGTGTGTGTGTGTGTGTGTGTGTGACAGGAAGAAAAAGGCAATCGCTGTTTCATGCTTGAAAGAATTCACCAGTCTTGTTGCTCCCGGTTGCAAAAAGAAAATAGAAAAAAAAAAAAAAAAAAGAAAGAAAAGAAAACTATAGATGGAAGAGCGAAAGATACTCAACAGAGAGAGGTTAGAGAAGTATTATTTTGCAAGGAATTTGGAAAATAGTGTCAGGATTATTTTGAAAATGCTTTTCGAAATGATCCACGGTCTTTTATCTTTTACTTACTGTCTAAATACTGACTTTCTCTGAGGATTTATGGAAAGGCATGTCTAAACGCTCTACTTGGAGGTTAATTCTGAACTTTGTATTGTAACATAAAGCTTTACTACCAAATTCCCATTCTATGGAAATTTACGTTCATCACTCGACTTCCTCACAGAATCAAGAACTTCTCAGGGCAGTGTTTTTTTTTTTTGTAGTTTAGTTTAGTCCTAGAATCAACCATGACTGGCAGCTTTCGGAAACTGTTGTTTTGTGGTTTACGTTCGAGAGGCACGACAGCAAGCTTCAAACAAAAAGAAAAAAATTCAATGAAACTTGGATTTCGGTTTTGAAAAACTTGTTTTCAATTCTTAGTACAGAGCACATGAAATGGACCGCGATGCGTTTTCGCTCAGCGAGGTTGATGGCCATGAAATCTAAATCCTCTGACGGTTCACTGTCAATATTGAATCTCTACCAGATGGGGAGGATTACTCAGACCAATGGTCAAACTTGTCTTGAGGATTCATCGTCTTAACTTGGGAACATCAGGTCTGCCATTCCTGAGCATTTCTTTCTTTTTTTTTTTCATTATTGAATTTTGGCTTTTCTTAATTCCGACAACTTCCCATTTTGCAATTTAGACAGAAGAGCTATTGCCAGATAAGGACAAGAAAGAAAAATACTAATACAAAGGTGTGTTGTGTCAGTTATACTTCCAACATTTGTCACTTTCACACTGGCATGACATTATCTCACAGGGTGTCACAAACAAAAGACGTCATTCGTACTCGACACAGCCACATGGCAAACAAGATTTCCAACGCAGAAATTACACAGTTGTCCAAAACATAACACGCAGATGAATCAGAATAATTCTGCAGCAGTTGTCGCTCCTGAAGAGAGTGAATCCCAGCAGGTCAATGTTGTCAGTACATTGTGTGATAATTGCAGAGAAAGATTGATTTTCAACCACAATGTGATGCAACTGTAGAAGGCAAGAAGGTGCAAGCTTTGCGCGATACAGGATCGCATGTCCTAGTTGTTGACAGAAGACTCGTGCCCAAGAAATGTTATACTAAGAAGACACAGAGCATCACGTTAGCCAGTTCTGACGTGAAAAGGTAATGCCCATAGCGATCGTACACATGGACTGCCCATACTTTCTCAGGCAATGTAGAAGCAGTAGTCATGGACCGGCCAGTGCTCTCTGTACTGATCGGAAACACTGTGACAATGGAAGATGGACAAAAGAAGAAAGTGCCCGTGTTTGCCGAGGCCATGACAATTACGTCAGCGATCACAGCAAAGACTGACGCGAAGACTGATATGACCCCTCTGAAACTGAAAGAGACATCTCTTGGTGACATTACTCCTAGAGATCTATGTCATGAACAGAGGCAAATGAGACATTGAAAAGATATTTTGAACTTGTTCGTAACCCGAAACATGATACGAGACAAGATAAGGCAAAATTCACCATGGATGATGGCATATATTATACAGATCTATTTCTCTCCATGGAAAAGAGTACGAACAAGTGATGGTGCCAAAACGTCTCAGACCAGAAATTTTGCGTGTGGCACATGACATACCAATGTCAGGACATTTAGGCATAAAAAGGACCAGAGATAGAATCACTTCGGATTTCTTTTGGCCAGGTATCTACGCAGACATTCGTAGATATTGCCAGTCATGCGACGTATGTCAGAGATGCGTGCATAAGGGATCAATGAAAAAGGCACCATTGATGAAAATGCCATTGATGGAGACACCCTTTGAAAGAGTTGCCATCGACCTGATTGGACCGATACATCCGACATCCAACCAAGGGAACAAATACATACTGACTGTAGTTGACTATGCGACGAGATATCCAGAGGCTATCCCACTTCCATCAAATGATACAATCACGGTAGCGGAAGCATTATGGGAAATTTGGTCTAGAGTAGGGATTCCAAAACAAATTCTCACTGACCGTGGAACTCAATTTGTGTCCGGAACAATGCAGGAAGTCAACCGGTTGTTGAACATTAGAGGTACTACCACAACCCCATATCATGCACAAACCAATGGGCTTGTAGAACGTTTTAACGGCACATTGAAATTAATGCTCAAAAAGTTAGTCGGTGAACAACCCCGTGAAGGGACAGATTCTTGCCAGCTTTGTTGTTCGCTTATCGTGAAACCCCTCAGGAATCGTTGATGTTTTCACCCTTCGAATTACTCTATGGTAGGGAGGTTCACGGACCGTTGAAAGTGTTGAAAACAATGTTGGGACTGACGAAAAGACAAACAGTCAGACAAGAACCACTGCTGAATATATAACAGACCTTCGAAACAGACTCGAAGAGACATGCAGACTAGCTAGAGAGAATCTCAGCAAAGCCAGTGACAGATACCAACGGAACTTTGACAGACACACAAAGAGTAGAGATCTAAAAGTAGGATCAAAGGTACTTGTTCTTCTACCGACGAACCACAACAAACTGCAACTGACGTGGAAGGGACCCTACACTGTCACAGAAAGACTAAACAGAGTGGACTATAGAATCATGATTGACGGAAGACAGAAGTTGCTCCATGTCAATCTGTTGAAAGAGTATGTTGAAAGGCCAGAACAAGATCCACCACACATCGCTGTCGTCATTAACGACAATGATGATGTAGCTGATGATCAATATGATCCAAGTCACATACCCCTCATTCCGTTGAAGCAGACTCAGTATCATACCGATGTGAACATAGATCCTGCACTCACTGCAGAAAAGAGATCAGCAATTGAAAAGCTGACTACTAACTACAAGCAGGTATTCACAGATTTGCCAGGTGAGACAAACCTAGGAGAATGTGCGTTGAATCTAACGAACTCACAACCTGTCAGTAAAACAATACCCACTGGCCCATTCACAGATTGAAACCGTTAAGAAAGAGGTGAATCAAATGTTGGAAATGGGAGTAATTGAACCCACGACGTCACCGTACAATGCACCAATTGTGCTGGTGAAGAAGAAGGAAGGGGATGTTCGTTTCTGTATAGACTATAGGAAACTCAACAAGGTGACTCAATTTGACGCAGAACCGTACCAAACATTGACCAGATATTTAGCAAGATCAGCAAGGCAAAAATATTTCACCAAAATAGACCTTTCAAAAGGATTCTGGCAGATCCCTATGAGAAAGGAAGATAGGCCAAAAACTGCTTTTAGCACACCATCAGGCCAGTACCAGTGGACACGTATGCCCATTCGGTATGAGAAATGCGAGTGCTATATTCACTCGGATGATGCGAAAGATGTTGGCAGATCTACAAGATGTTGACAATTTCATTGATGATGATATTATGATTGCCAGCGATACTTGGGAAGAACATGTTAGAACAGTCGAAACAGTACTGAAGCGCACAGCAGAAGCAGGTTTAACCGTGAAACCTAGCAAGTGTTATTTTGGTTTTGAAACACTGACATTTTTGGGTCACCAGATTGGTCAGGGTAAAGTATGGCCAGAAGATGACAAAATTGGGAAAGGTGAGAGACGCCAAGAGACCTGAAACAAAGAACAAGTGAGATCTTTCATCGGTTTGGCATCGTACTACAGGAAGTTTATTCCACATTTTGCTGATTTGGTCAAACCTCTGACAGACTTGACGAGGAAAGGACAGCCAGATAAAGTGATATGGACTGATAAGTGTGAAAGTTCATTTACACGACTGAAACGAGAACTGACGCAGAAACCAGTCATGTCATTACCAGACGTTACGAAAGAATTCGTGCTGAGAACGGATGCATCAAACACAGGTGTAGGAGCTGTTTTATTACAGAAAGATCCTGAGAGCCACACACTGAAACCAGTTCTGTACGCTAGCAGAAAGTTAAACTCTGCTGAAGAAAACTATTCGACCATCGAAAAAGAATGTTTGGCGGTGGTCTGGGCTGTTAAAAAGTTTGAGCCGTATCTGTTTGGGACGAAGTTCGTTCTGGAGACTGATCATCAACCCTTGAGTTACCTCAGTAGAACAAAAACTGAAAATGGCAGATTGATGCGCTGGGCCATTCAGCTCCAAGAATACTCCTTTACCATCCGTGTAATACCAGGCAGGGAAAATGTCGGAGCAGACTATCTCAGTCGCTCTGAAGTTGAGTAAATCGTAACACATGTACTGCTGTTTGTCATCAGATGTTTTGATCTGGAGATTATCATGACGTGTATTAACATGCTTTGTTGACTCTTGGGAAGATGTGCACAACATGTTATATTGCTGTTTATATGCTGTGGAACGTAATGAGGTCGAAAGTCTATTTGACTATTTGAGATATATTGATGCTGTGCTCATAGAAGATGTGTTGAAGCATGAGATGTGCTGGTGCTTTGAAATGTGTAATGAATATGTTCGATCGACAGAACATTGAGATGGTTGATGGACTACGGTCATTGTTGATATTGTGATTGTAGGATATTGATTGCTGTCTAAGTGGGGAAAGTAGGTTATGGAAATATTACGTAATGCATTGACATGAAACTTTTGTGGAAGCGAGATGCTTCTGATTATTTTTGGTTGTGTTTTTATATACCATGATGAATTGTTATTACTTTCATGTGAAGTTATGCATGGCGTAGCATGTATAAATAGATCCTGGGTTAATGATCTATAATGCGCAAACCATCATTGGGAACTTCTGGTAAATGAAAGTGTAGCATTTTATTGGAGCTGACAAAGCTGAACTTTATGTTATCATCGTCTGTATACGAAACTCGCTTTGTTTGTTTAGTTTACAAAATTCTTCAAATTTTGTCTTAAGATGGGGGGTGATGTCACAAACAAAAGACGTCATTCGTACTCCGACGAAATTTATAATCTATTTTGACGCACTGCGGATGTGCCGAAATAGTGCATAGCGCCGGAGTATTGAAACATATCATTTCACTTTTAAAATGCATGAGAACTCATATGGTATGTTTTACGTGGCCATGATCTGTCCATTCAAATTATTATGATTCAAATTATATATATATATATATATTATATATATATATAATATATAATATATGTTTCAGCGCCGTATATCGGTCAAGGGTGTATGAATTTGAAGAAACAAAAAAAAAAAACAACGGTTTAACTATTTTCTGTATGGAGGCTGCGAGTTGCATTCCACTCCACATTTTAGCTTACATTCTGTGCCCCTGGTTTGTTTGTGTCTGGCACTTTGTATTTTATTATATTAGTACCACCCACAACAACCAGGAGGGCATATTTGTATGTAGTGTAGCTGATGCAAGTGGAGACTGGACATCTGATCGGGCGCCGCAGGGTGAGCATTGCAGATCTATATTTCGAACAACTAACTCCGGTTTCTTTTATATTTCAGTGCTTGAACTGCACGATTCGCTCAACGTAAATTAATATAGCTTACTAACTTCATTGTCCCTTTCTATTCCAGATTGGGGAGCTGGACAACAAACCTGATCAATATTTAGTGATCGTTTGTTGTCTTGTGTTGTCAGTCTGTAGTTAAGTGCAGAACAGATAAGTAAATTTTTTGGTACGAATTGTAATGTAGTAGTAGTAGAATAGTGAAAATGTACACGGGGCGGACAAGATATTAAATTAGAAAGGGGGAAGAAACTTGCTCAGCAAATTGAACTGGAACTTATGAGTCTGTGTATCTGTTTTTCTTTCAGGGCGTTATTTTCCTTCTGATTATCCAAGGTTGCTACGTCTTCTATGTTCATATTTCTACACTGACTGTTTTCCCCATCTACTTAATCTTCTTTATCTTCGACCTCTTCATTTACCGTCGCACGACGTATTCCTGGACTTCGTTGTTCATCTGCTTGAAAAGAAGAAAAAAAAATCAATAACCAGTGGACAGAGATATTTGGGAGAAATTTTATCGTAAAAATATTCGACGTGTGTTATTTTGTTCTTTGTGCATCAAAACGAAGATGTGCTTCATCTCACCAAAACAAGGATTTTCGATGCTGCGTTGATTGGTCCAGAAGAATATTCATTGTGAAGAGCTGCGTTTATTTTTTTTTCAATGCTGTGTTATGAGTTGTATACACGGACGGTACAGAGCAACATTCTTCAGGGAGCACTGTGTTATCCTTCGCCATCTCATCGGTCGCCATCATTTAGGGAACTGTTGTCGAGGGTGTGGACAGCTGTTTTCCACAGAGACTGAGCTGTAATCATTTGGATATCTCCGCCATTTCGATAAGTAGATTTATGTTTGTCTTGTCCTGTGACCCCGTTAGTTTGTATACCATCACGTGTCACGTATATGTTACCCTAGACAACTCCTCTCCTTTAGAGGTATGTGACACACACACACACACACACACACACACACACACACACACACACACACACACACACACACACACACACACACACACACACACACACACACACACACACACACACACACACACACACACTATCCATGGCCACCTTGACAGCAGGCAGGGTCAGGGGAGACATTAGTCCGTCAAGGGCCCCAGTAGTTTGTTACATTTTTTTCTATGTACTGTTTCTAAATTCATTCAAAACCTGTTCACCAAAACCTTGCAGGAGGAAAAATACCACTTTTGTAACCTTTTTCCTTTTTGACCATGTGTCTCTCGGTTTCTTACGATTGATGAAAACATTGAAAAATAGTTAAGGTATTACCAGACAGGGAACAGTCTGTTTTTCCTAGACAGGGTATGGTCTGCCTGTGGCTCACGTTGCGGACTTCCGGAGTGCATGCACCTCTTTCCACATGCTGGCTTCTTAGCCATGAAGCCGCCTGACATGTTTCAACTACTTGTGGGAAACCAGGTGACAGTCTTGAGTCCATGACAGAACAGGGAAGTAGTTGTCTTGCTTTGACCCCATGGAAGCAGAAGAAGACAATGTGAAAGACTTCACCAACGTCTACAACGGCGTAGAACCGAGCTTTTTTGGCAAAGGCGCCCGACATGCTAATGATGTCTTTGGAAACACTGAAAAACTAGACAGTAGAGAGACGAATGAACTGTTCTATATTGCAGCATTTCTGTGCGACTATGTATGTTGTGAAAGGAGCAAGTAAGCTCTTATTTGTATACCTCAAATATTAAGCCTTACAGAGACGAAGTTTGTTTTACTGATGATGGAATAGGGCTGACGTAAAGACATCAAGATTCCTTTCAATTTCGGTCAATTATGGCCGCAGCAAAGACTCCTGAGTGGAGTGTCTTGTAGCGAGGCACTTGGGTTTCCACCTCGTTAAAAAAAAAATGTGTGTGTGTGTGTGTGTGTGTGTGGTGTGTGTGTGTGTGTGTGTGAGGGTGGGGGGGGGGGGGGGGCACGCATGCGTGCATGTCTGTAGGCACGCGCGCCCTGTTATTACCCTGACTGGAGTTTTGCTTTACCACGTCCACTGCCTCCTGAACTGTCCATTTCAGCCAGTCCTCCGCTTGAGCTGGATTGATCTCAAATTGTTGTCTCACCAGTCCTCAAGTATAGTAGCCTTGTTTTTCCCCGCTCTGGTAGAAAGAAACTCGTGGAGAGTGTGGCAGCAGAGAGTCCTCAGAAGAGAAGCCCCCTTCAAGCAAGTGTTTCGGCCCTTAACTCCTGACACTCTAGGGGGGTTGGGCCACACCCGGTTCATGACTCCGGATGTCCCTCTGCTGCCCTTTTTTTCCCATCTCGGGACGAGCCATGGATGGGATTCGAACCCATGCCCTCTGGCCATGCTCATTTTCCACTTAATGACTCGCACACTAACCACTGAGCCACTGGGACACCTGATATTTATATGAAAGTTAAGCCTTATGAAGTTCACTTTTGTTCCTCCTTGACCAGATCCAGCTTGAACACCTCTCTGCTGCTTCTGCCATTGCTTTCAGGGCTCTGGTTTTTTTCCCTCCCTGCAACTGAGAGCTGTTTCATGAGGCTGTATGCAGACGTTCCTACAAACCCCCTAGCTCCAATTTCTGCAGTGAGGACTTTGACCTGATAGCCTTCTCTCCTCAGGCTGTTTGCTAGATCAGCATACTTTTCAGTCTTGTACATTTGAAGCTGCCTCCATTCTGTTCTCATATGGCACCGTGAGCTCGATCATGATCAGCTGCTTGGTTGACTGAGAGTGGACTACTATGTCTGGTCTCATGCCACTCTTGCTGATGATCGCTGGGTGACTCTTCCATTCTGGGAGGTCTGCAGTGCACTCCCAGTCATCTGCCCCGTCCAGCAGACTCTGCCTGCATGTTCGAGTGGCACTGTTATTCTTGGCCATGATTCTCTGCCTCCTGCCGTGAAGAATGTTGCGCGGGTGCTTTTGGAGTCCTGCTTTTCCCTTTTGTGGTGTTGGTACTAGCTCAGACTACTTGTACAATCTCTTTGAGCACTTGGTTGTGCCTCCATGTGTACTTCCTGAGCCAGGGCTACTTTACACATGAGCTAAGGACATGCTCCACTGTTTGTTTTCCATGGCAGAGGGGGCATGAAGGATCGTCTGTTTTTCCCCACTTCACCAGGTTTGCATTTGAGGGCAGAAGGTCATATGCAGATCTGAGAATGAAGCTGATCCTGAGAGGGGCCATGTGCCAAATGTCATTCCAAGTGAGACTTCTTTGGAGTGCATTCTCCCACGTTGTCCATTGCCCTTGCTGGCTCTGCTGGACTGCTTTTTGGAGTCTTTTTTGGTCTTCTTCTTTTCTCATCTCCTGATCATCATGTCTCTTTTGGCTTTTTCCTTTGGCCTTTGACCACCATTCAGTTTTGGTCACCCCCAGTCCTTGTCTGTTGGTTTGTGTGTGTCCTGTTATTTTCTCTGATCTTGAGACTTTCTTTTGCAGAATCCATCGCCTCTTGAACTTTCCATTTTCTGCCTGTCTTCAGCTGGGGTTTGACTGCTTCTACCACCTTGTCTCCTGAGTCCTCCAGCATGCTTTGAAGTCTGATCTTCCCTGCTTTGTATTCCTCCAGGATGGATTTCAGTGGTAGTTTCAGCTTTGCTTGGCGACAGTACAGCGCTATGTCAGTCAGACAGGGTGGGACACCAAGCCATTTCCTTGTGAACTTGTTGATTTTGGATTCCATTGCCTCCACTATGCTGGTGCAGATGTCGTATATCATCAGAGGCCATAGGAGCTTTGGTATCAGCATGAACTGCAGACACCAGACCTTGTATTTGTCAGGGAGCCCACACTGGTCAATGGTCTCCAAGCCTTCTTCCGACATCTGTTTGGTTTCTTTTGCTCTTTGTGTGTCTTTCAGCGTATCATCATACCATCTTCAAGGCTCTTGACTGGCTCTTCTGTAAACTGTTGGAATGGCCTGGTTGGCAACACTGAATACCACAGATTCGGCGACTTTTCCTTCCTCAGTGAGAGACTCCGTGATTCCTTTGGCTTGAACTTCATTCTGGATGAGGCAACTATCATCATCCAGCCTCTCCAGCACATGACGTGTCTCGTCTTCTCTGGATGAAATCACTGTAGTGTCATCCATGAAGGCCTTGAGAGGGCATCTTGTATCCATCGCCAAGGTCTGTTTGTCTTGCGTTGCTTGTTGCTGCTTTCAAGATGACTTCCATTGCCAACACGAACAGTATTGGGGAAATTGCACAGCCATTGCAATGCCCACTTCCAAGTTGATCCAATCTGTTGTGTAATCCTTGGTAGAGAACCGCATTGAGAAGCCATTGAAGTACTTCTTGAGCATGCTGCAGATGTTCTTTGGCACATGGTACATCTCAAGAGCCAACTGTATCATCTCATGGGGTACAGATCCATATGCGTTTGCCAGATCAAGCCACACTACGTCCAGGTCTCTCTTTTCTGTTTTTGCTCTTTGGATTGCGTCCCACATCATTGTGGCATGTTCTACACAGCCAGCTACGCCTGGGATGCCACCTTTCTGGACTGACACACCCAAGTACTTGTTTTCCATGAGGTACTTGGTCAGCCTTGCTGCCATGACAGAGAAGAAGATTTTCACTTCGAAGTTCAGTAGTGATATTGGCCTGAACTGGCTGATGTCACTTGAGTTTTGCTCTTTGGGGATGTAAACACCATCTGCCGTCATCATCCACTGACCGCAGATCTTCTGGTTTCTCCAAGTTGATCGCAGCAGCCTGTGGAGCCACTCCAGCACCTTGGGACATTTCTTGCACAGCTGGTAAGGTATTCCGTTTGGCCCTGGTGATGATTTGGCTCTGGCTTTGTCGACCATCTTCTTGATTTCCGCCAACGTTGGAGGCTTGTCATTGAACTGTTCCTTAGGGTTGGCTGGCCACACCAGACCTTGAATGTCGAGTGGTGCTTTGCTCTGTGTGAGTCAGAGTATGTTTTCCTCAGATGCTGCTCAAGACCTTCTTTGGACACACTTAGGGTCCCAGATTTTGGCTGCTCAAACAGAGTTCTGGCAAATTGGAAGGAGTCTCTGAAGAAGCGCTCTTGTGTCTTTCTTCTTTTTGCTCTTCCTCTTCCTCGCAGATTCCGCTTTGCTGAGGGCGCTGTGTTTTGCTTTCAGGTCTTCCCAGAGTTTTTTCCGAGCTTCAGTTTTTCAGTTGGCAGTGTGGTCTTCATTTGCTTCTTGAGGTTTTTCTTTTGGACCCTGATCTTGTCCATCTCTTCTTGGCGTCTGGATTTCTTTGGAGGCGTTTTCTCTTTAGGTAGTTTTGCTCCATAGGCGTCTCTACGTGTGGCATACACAATGTCCCTATGTGTGGCTAGTCTGTGTTCCAGAGTGCTTTTCCCACTCTGTATTCTAGGGGGATGGATTTCATGGGTAGCTTCAGCTTTGCTTTGTGACAGTAGTCAGCGAATCCTGGTGCGACACCTAGCCACTTTTTTCATTGTGCATGTGTTTTTTGTCCTCTGTCTATTCCACTGTGCTAGTGCTGATATTATCTGTCAGTAAAGACGAGAGGAGATCCGGAATCAGCATGAACTGTAGACACAAGACCTTGTATTCATCACATTGGTCTATCACCTGTAAGAAAATTTCCGCTAATTACTTGGTTTACTCTTTCCTTACTGTACCAGTATCAACAACGTAGTCGCAAATATCATAGACATCAAGAGCGCTAACACCATATCAGCAGCATGATTGCATCACCAACATTCATTGGTTTTTGCTCATCACTGTCTTATGTTGTAACAGCCGCAGCAGTCGATAAGTAATAATGATATCAGCAGCAGTGACAACATATAACTGTAGTCATCGTCATTAGCATTCTTCACACAACTGATCTTTGATATGTTACTTGCCTTTTGACGAAGGACAGGGGCGTTCAAAACGTGCTCTTGACTGGTATGCAATCGTCTGATCATCCCACTGAAGCGCTTGTCGGTAACTATAATGATAAATTAGACGTACAAATCTCTCTCTCTCTCTCTCTCTCTCTCTCTCTCTCTCTCTCTCTCTCTCTCTCTCTCTCTCTCTCTCTCTCTCTCTCTCTCTCTCTCTCTCTCTCTCTCTGTCTGTGTGTGTGTGTGTGTGTGTGTGTGTGTGTGTGTGTGTGTGTGTGTGTGTTGGCAAGACTGGAATTACCATGTACAGCACAGTGACAGATTTTAATTATATAGAACGTATTGTCATTTACGATGTTTACCTGTCTATTATGTCAATGAACATAGATAGACATCTAAAACATATTATGACTAGGTTTATTTAGTATCTCTGAGCTCTTTACTCATTACTTTCGTTATAGACAGTCACCTAATAGAAATGTGACCTGTCCACTATGTCGAAATACAGAAGAAGAGGATACGAAAGAGGATGAAATTCATTTTGTATTGGTTTGTCCAGTATTAAAAGATCTTAAAGAGCAATTCATCACACAGAAGTATTTCAAGAACCCCTTGCCTTTTAAAATTCATATGTTAATGTCATCATCAAACGAAAACACTGTAAAACAGTTAGCTATATATTCATACAATGCATTCAAGAGGCGAAGTATGTATATAACAAAGCGAAGTATGCATATAATATAAAGAATATCAATGTCAATTTGCGACATCCATCACAATGTACATCACCATTCTAAGGGGCTTTGATCTTTATGAATAAAACATTTGAGTCTTGAGAGTCTCTGTTGTTTAGAAATATGGGGTTTAGACAAGACCGTCGTCAACTGTGAATCAGTACATATGTTCAGTTTAAAGAAGTGTTGGACATGCGATTGCCTAATGACGCTGTTTATGGTAAAACCAACAGGTGCCCAGTTGTATCTAGTTTCAGCAGTGAGATGTGACACCACTGGCGAAAACTGTTACAACTGGAATACGGTAGAACAGCCTGCCTACAGACAGACATACGGACGGACAGACAGACAGACATACGGACGGACAGACAGACAGAAAAGTAGCTGGGACAGGGGTATGGGGTTCCCAGGAATGGCGAGGAAAGCGCAAGTGGGAAGGAGAGGGAGGGAAGGGAATGGGGTTGCGGTGACAGAAACTGCATATTACAAACGGATCACACATGACATAAACACAAATCGAGAGTCTTACATGATGTGAAAATTAACGGTGGTCATAGCCAACCCGACAAATACATCACGACTATGACGGTTCCACCACACCACCTCCATCACCGCGTCCATTTCTGGCTTGGTGTTAAAACTGGCCAGGTAACCCCCGCGCCCCACGCACTTTTGCCTGGCCTGGTAGTAGGTCAATGCCTCTGTTGGCTGACCCAGCAAGTAACAGCGACCCTCCACATAAAATCCACCACGGGCACACGGCTCGTGATGGCACAGGGCCTCGTCCTGAGCGGAATCACATTCAACAATCAGGTTGCAGGACAGATGAGGCTGAAGATCAGTCCAGGTTGGGGTGGAGCAGTTCCACTGGTTGTCAGACAGCTTCTGGGGTATGGAAGATTGCTGTGCGGGAACAATGTCACACACACACACACACACACACACACACACACACACACACACACACACACACACACACACATACAAGTGCGCGCGCATGCGCACGCACTCGCATGCACACACACACACACACACACACACACACACACACACACACACACACACACACACACACACACACATCCTGTTACTAAAATTTGAAGTTCCATGAAAAAACTTTTGTATTTCCTTAACGTTCCAAATTTAATTTAATCAATGTTTTTTTTTTTTTTTTTCCTTCAGAAGAAGATAAAATTTACCAGTGCAGCAGGAACCCGATCATGAGTTTCATGGAGATGTTGTAGTTCTTCCGTATATGTTTTAGACAGGACAGTACCGATATTGTCTGCCTTTGACAGGATTTCTGGTTCGGGTGCTTCAATGCTAATGAGAGATTCCTGGTAAGAGTAATGTTGAACGGTTTCTAGCTCCTGTCCATGGATCATTATAGTGGTTTTGACGGAAGCGTTATGACTTGCCATCAACTCGGTCTCCTAGCGCTTCGCTCCCCATACCATATCTTTTTAATACCCACCCAGTCTTTGAAAAAGCTTGACGAGTTCTTGTTCACTGACTGCCAAACATCGATACCGTCGGTAAAATTAAGGTTCAAAAGTGTTCTTCCATCCGTGCTTGCGTTTACATGAATTTCAATAGCATCAGTCATAATGCACTCCAGGAACGTGTTGAAAAGTGTAGGAGATAGAAGGCAGCCCTGACGAACTCAAACTGAAGTGTGGATTCACTATTCAACAGCACACTGTTCTGGTAGCCTTAGACCACAGTTTCTGAATGGTGTGGATTAACTTTTGCCCCATGTTCAATCTTGCCATTGCTGCCCATGACGCTTCCTGATATTGACATTAGAGTTATGAAGTCGCAGGCACAGAAAGTAAAATATATCACTTTGCTGACAACACCACCTTTACTTAGGAGGGAGAAACATTTTCATATGATAAGTCGTTTAAGATAATTAACTGGAAGCTGTTTCAGACTTGCATTAATTCATGAGCAAAGTCTTTGACCTTAGGCTTGATAGTAAGAAAAAAACAAAAACAAGATAAACACAAGTGAGTTATAATGAAATAAAATTGAATATGTTCGGGTTTGATATACCACATCCATGGTTTTCTAATGATCTGTCATACACGAAAGAAATAGGATGGGGAGACAAACTGTTTGGATTTGAAAGAAATAAAGAGCGAGAGTATGCGTATGAAGAACGATAACACCTTCCCTAGAGTAGAATCTGTAAATAATCATCGTTTTTCAAAGATTTATTTGTAAATGCTACTTTCAAATCCACACGACATTATTATCAAGGATATACAGAAGTGTGAATTCAAGTTGTATGGGATGATAAAATCGACAACCTCTTACACAGATAGTCTGTCGGACAATTAAATCTAAGAGGGGGTGGGTGGGGTATTCTTAAAATTGGAGAATAAGCAAAGGTGTTGACTAACGTTTGAAATATATCATGGTCATTGTCTCCAAAAGTAAATCATTATTTTCAAAATTGGGTACGGCCATTCTTTTCTTTCCTTCTATTCCTATCTTTTGAAAGAACTTAAAATTGCATGTGGACATGATGCAATTGTGTAGAAGTGAAGAAAGGGCAAGAACTTGCATTAGTACCCATATTATACAGTGAAAAAAGTGATGGTAAATAAGACTTTCCAGCACCAGTATGTGAAGAATCCACCGGATGAAAACCGTTACTTCGTACACTGAGATAAGTTATACAAAGAGAAATTGGGTAATGAATAACCTACCTAAAACACACACGTTGTGCACAACCTCAATTAACATAAATCTTATTTGATTAGAAACAACCGTGTTAATGCGAGTGAGAACAGCTTATAGTAAAGGAACAGAGGAGTGCATTAATATACGATGACATTCCTTTTAACAAAATTAGAATGTGAAGTATAAAGCCTCTTTCTTTCAAAATCGGGAAAAATGAATAATACTTCAAACACGTGGGAGGCAGAGCCGCAATATGTTAAGAAAATGAAAGAACTAGGTGAAAGTGGCTTCGAACCAAAATACTATTAGTACTTCAAGTATTACTAAGATCACCACCAACGCCACCATCACTACGATCACCATGTCTACAACAACTACTACTACTGTTGCTGCTGCAGCACTAGTACTGCTGTTCCTTTGTACAGCACCTAATCGCTAACACAGGGATCTAAGCACTTTAGAAAAATGCAATTAGAACATAAATATGAAAAAAAAAAAAATCACCAGATCAATCATCGTCTCTCTCTCTCTCTCTCTCTCTCTCTCTCTCTCTCTCTCTCTCTCTCTCTCTCTCTCTCTCTCTCTCTCTCTCTGGGCTCGGAGGCAAGATGGCGACCAGTAAGCAGCGTACAGCGATTTTCTATTTATTATGTTGAATTTGATTGATTTCCAGGTCCCGTAAGAAAGCCAGAGTTGGACAGGTGGTCAGTGTATGGTCACTCTGCAGGTAGGCTGTAAAATTGTCATAAAAAATGATCGGTATTGAACTGTGGCGAGCTCGAATTGGTCGTTTTCACCTGGCCAGAAAATTGACATTGTTTACACCTGGGAAAACACATGTGAGTGAAGTCGACTTGACTTTAAGTGACATGATTATGGCTTGCATTGTCATTTTCGCACTTTTGAAATGTGTGTCCGTGCTGCTGTCAAACTTTGCTGTCATGAACAGTCTTGCGTTCCATTCGGTCATGTCAGATCAGATGTTAGCGTCAGGGACAATGCCAGGGTGGGAAAATCTGATGGCTGATTTTGTTAGTGAAGGTCAGATCAGGTTAAGTTTGCATGTGCCTGTGGTTGTAGGCTTGTGTGCGACGAACGCCGTGTACCCGATGTGGAAAATTTTGCCGAGTCATGATGTTCAAACGGATCCAGGTCCAATAACAACGCAAGAAACGTGTGACATGAAAGACACGGAAAAGGGAAGGCGGAGAGTGTGATGGTGGAGGAGAAGAAGGGTGCCTCTGATAATCTCTCTCACATTCTAGCAGCTATTGAGGCCCAAGTCAGTCATTCAAAGCACAGTTTGACATACAAAAACACACACACTTAACTGAACTAGGGAGGAACAGTTACAACAGAACAGAATTATCAGAGACGAACTGGGTGAGATAAAGCAAGGCCTAACTAAGTAGCGGAAAAGTGTGATCAAATAGACCAACGATGTAGCAAACTAGAAGAGGAGAATAGTTTGTTATGCAACAGAATGGACACTATGACTGCTGAGTTGGATGATCTGCACACAGAGACGAAAGAAGGGAGAGATAAGTGTGCGTGTGTGTCTGAAAGAGTGGAAGAACTGAAAGAAGAAGTAAATAGACTGACTGATGAGATTGACAAATTAGAGGATTTCTCGCGGCGGGATAATCTGCGTATGTTTGGGGTCCCTCCTGTGCATGATGGCGGGAGGGAGGGGTATGATGCGTGTGCTCGTGTGGTGTGTGAGGCGTTGAATGGGGTGGAGGGGGGAGAAAGTGGACAGAAGACGACATTGTAAGGGCACACAGAGTGGGGCGGGCCAGGCCGGGGGAGCCACGGGCAATGATTGTGAAATTTAGTCAGTGGAATAAGATGGAATTGCTCTGGAATAAAGAAGTAAGAGGTCAACTGGAAAGAAAAGGGGTCAGACTGGCGACAGATTTAACTCGCAGGCAACAAAACATTGTACAAATGGCAAAACAACAAGGGAAAATAGCAGTGTTTGTCAAAGGTAAGCTGACCGTTCAAACACGTAAACCAGAGAATGACAGACAGTTTGGGGAAAAGAACTGATGATGTTCGTGATGTGCCTGTACCTGAGCCCACCACCACCCCTAACCCAAAACCCTACCCCCTTTCCTCGTCCACCATGGAAATCAACCCACTCTCCCATCGCGCCCCCCTCCCTCCCGCTTCCACTCACAGGTTGCTGATGAAGCCACGTTGAAAACCCCAGCAGACAGGAGACCAGGGAGGAGGGTGGAGAGCGTGCATCACCAGCCTCTCTCTCTCCCTCCACAACAGAAGGGGGTGACAGGAGGACGACACGCAGTACGGCGAACAGTTCTGGTTCAGGTGCAGGTGCACCAAGCCAGGTCACTGGTACGCAACGTGCAGGCAACACGGGAAACTCGCGAAATCGCAGGCAGTCACTGGGGCCGCGTTCATACGCTGGCTCCCTTGCGGGTGATAATGCACGACAGACAGGGATGGGCAATTACCTTAGCGGGCAAAACAGTAACTTGAACAAAGCTAGCTCACAAAAAGGGGGACGTACGTCACGCTCGAGTACCAGCAATAATAAATAACATAAGGCCGATCATCAAACGTCAAGACTTAATTTCCTAAATTACAATGTTGAAAATTTGAAAAAATAAACTTGGTGACATTTCTTTCCTTGATTTTGTTAACAAATGTGATATAATTTGTTTAACAGAAACGTTCATCGATCATGCATTTGATTTCAGTTTTCACTTTAAAAATTATGTTGCATTTAGCGCTTGTGCTAAGAAACTGTGTCTGTTCATGGACGCGTTTCTGGAGGAGTTGTTGTTCTTGTTAAAAAAGACTTAGCAAACTTTACAAAAAAAATTGAATTGATTGTGAGAATGTTGTCGTGATTCAAATTGATAAAATGTGTGTTTGGCTTAGATAAAGATGTTGTGTTTGTGGGGTGCTATGTTGTCCCTGAAGGAGGGCCCCTATATAGACAAAACTAATCTCACAGATGGTATACTTATGCTTGAAGATAGTCTGCTGCAGTCTCTTTCTGAGAGTAATGTTTATTATATTATGTGTGGTGATATGAACGCCGTAACGGGTTGTGAGCAGACAAAGGAGGAAGAAATGTATAATTATGTGTTTAATGTGCAAAATGATGATGACGATGATAATGATGAAAATTGTTTCTATGAAAAGATGTTCAAAAGATAAAATTGTAAACAAGTTTGGTCGTTGTTCCTTGTTGGACCTTTGCTTTTTGTTTGATTTGTGTATTCTGAATGGTTCGTGTGACACTGATGCTGATGGTGAAATTTACCTTTGTTGCTCCTCAGGGTTGTAGTGTAATTGATTATTTTCTAGTATCTAGTGAACTATGTTTATATTGTGCTTTAAGGTGGGGGGGGGATACTCTCTTTTTCTTTGGCATTTGCGAGTTCAGTTTACATGGAATTATTGTCCTGTTAAAAGCAGATGCACCGTTAGTTGACAGGGCGAGTGAGGAGCGAGTGGTGTGGACAGAGGAAAAATGTACAAATGTTTTAAGAATGAATTGAACTCTGATGATTTTAAACAATGTTTAGTTACAGCTATGAACAACATGACAGTTGATGTAAATAAGTGTGTGGATGGTTTTGTTAGTGCTTTATATGGAGCTGCGGCATGTATGGTAAGGAAAGTAGGAGGGAAGAAAAAAAAAAAATGAAGATTGGTTTGACGATGAATGTGAGAAAAAGAAGAGGGAAGTAAAGAGATTACTACAAATATTTAGAAGGGCTAAATCAAAAGACAAAAAAAGAAAAGAGTAATTTATATACAAAAGAAAGAAAAGAATATATTGACTTAAAAGAAAAGAAAAGAAAAGAAAATTTGATGAAAACAGAATATTAAAGCTTAACAATCAATAAATGATCCCAATTGTTTTTTTTGGTACACAATACGATCAGTTAACAGGAAATCCACCATTACAAACGAAATAACATCACAGCAATGGTTTGACCATTTCCATAGTGTATCCAACTCTCTTTGTAATGGTCAAAGTGATCCAGCGGTAGATGAAATAGAAGATGAACAAAATGATGAGCTTTTGTTTGATGACCCTATAACTACAGATGAAGTAAGAGCAAGCATTAGAAATTTGAAAAACTGGTAAAAGCCCGGGGGACCAGATAGAATAATAAGTGAAATGCTAAAACATGCCAATGACTATGTGATTGGTTTCTGTATTTCTTTATTTAACCATTTGTTTAATCATGGATTGTTTCCCCTGTCGTGGTCAACGTCCATATTGTACCCATCCATAAAAAAGCAGACCCAAATAACCCAGACAATTATAGAGGTGTAGCTCTCACAAGTATAATTAGTAAAGTATATACTCATGTTTTGAATAGAAGATTGACACAATGGGCTGAAAAGGAGAGGAAAAAATGGGGGAAGAGCAGGCGGCTTCAGTTCAGGTCAGGGTATAGTACAGTTGATCATATTTTCACATTATATGCTTTAGTCCAAAAGTGCCTAAAGAAAAATACTAAACTATATGTTGCTTTTGTTGATTTAAAAAGGCTTTTGATTCTGTTAATAGAAATGTGTTGTGGCAAGTTCTTAGAAAAACAGGGGTAAAGGAAAATTGTACTATGCTCTTCGTGGTGTATATAATTCAGTTTTAGCATGTGTTCATGAGAAAGGATTGTACAGTGACTTATTCAATTGTCCTAGAGGAGTGAAGCAAGGTTGTCTATTGAGTCCTCAAATGTTTGCATTTTTTTTATAAATGAGATAGCTTTAGAAATGTCACATAAAGGCAAACATGGTATACAGTTGATTGCAGGTGCTGTTGAACTCTTTATGCTTTTATTTGCAGATGATGTAATCTTGTTCTCTAGTACTGTTGTTGGGTTGCAAAATCAAATAAATGTTTTTAAAAAATGAAGCAGATAGACTTCAGTTAAGTGTTAATCTAGAGAAAACAAACATTATTGTCTTTCGTATGGGTGGTTATTTATCCCAGTATGAAAAGTGGTGGTATGGAGATGTAGAAGTAAAAATAACCAATAGTTATAAATATCTAGGGACGTTATTTACAACTCGTTTAAGTCTAAATGCAGGGTGGCGTGAAATCGCAGAAAGGGTAAGAAGGGGGTTGTAGAAATTCTAAGATGCATGAAAAGACTTAATAGCATTGACCCTTCTTTGTTCTGGAAGTTATTTGATTCACAAATAGCGCCTATGCTGCTTATGCTGCAGAAGTTTGGGGATTAGAAGAAAATTTGGA
>JADBJO010000354.1:711479-725569 GCA_016801955.1 Conus betulinus | reverse complement strand
CGCACATTTTCATTAGCTAATACAGAGGCAAGCATAAAAGTAGGCGTTGAGCATTTGGATAAACTCAGCAAGATATGTTGGCGCCATGTTTGCATGGACTTTAAACATTAGTACTGCTTTATATATAGGTCAGTTGGCTCTGCAGTGGTAACATCATTAGTTTTGCGAATTTGCTCGTGGTCGAGAGAGACTTGTCGGGAAGAATCAGCTTAATTCCCCGTCTATACATAGAGTTGATCTTTTTTTTATGTGATGTTCACCACCGGCACCACTCCAGACAGTGGACGCATAGTTGATGTGAGAAAGGCAATGGGCTTCAAAAAAAAATTTCCGGATGTGTGGTTCAACATAATAACTGAGTTTATGGAGTAAAAACAAATTGCGAGCCAACTGTTTGCAAACATGATTTATATGTGATTGCCATTTAAAATTCTCATCGATGATCACGCCTAAGACACGATGTTCGGTAACCTGCTCGATCAAGGTTTCATTCATTTTTAGGCTCAACATAAGATGCTGTCGTTGATGTTTCTGTCTCGATGTTAGGACCATACATTTTGTTTTGTGCGGATTAAGGACCATTCGGTTTTGGTTGCACCATTCTAAGACATCCGTTATACTTTGTTGTAACGATATTTGTACAGATATGATGTTTGTATCACTACAGTGAAGAGAGCTATCGTCAGCGAACAGATCACAGATGACATCATTGTGAGATATGTGCATCGGTAGGTTTTTATGAAAATACAGAAGAGAAGAGGTCCGAGGACAGAGCCTTGCGGAACACCACAGCTCACTATTCCTTCAGAAGAATAAGTACCGTTTAAGTAAACACGCTGGGTCCTATTTTCAAGATATGAAAGAAGGTGACTACTGCCGGATTTTGAACATATGCAGTAAGTAATTTTTTTTTTAATAATATGTTGTGGTCTACTAGATCAAAGGCTTTCTTAAAATCGAGAAAAACACATTCCAGTGAGTTTTCTTTTCGTTGATGGCTGATAGCCATGTATCACAGAGGCGTGTCAAGGCCGTGTGGCATGAGTGATTTCGACGAAAGCCTGACTGAAATGGGTGGAACAGTTTGTGATGTTCCATATGTTTAGTTAGGTGTTTGTGAACATGCATCTCAATAGGTTTCGATACAACGGATAAAAGAGATATTGGCCTAAAATTGTTTAAATCAGTGAGATCTCTTGATTTGGGTAAGGGAATGACTTTTGCAGCCTTTAGACCACATGGGAAGACATTCTGATCAATGCACAAATTATAAACATACGTAAGGGTATCAACAATGTAAGGTAGAGCAAGCTTGAGTATATAGAACATTTAAGTTATCTGGACCCATTGCTTTTTTTTTTTTAAGTTTTTTGAAATAAGGACCAACTTCATTAATAGCAAGCAAGGGGATGCTAAATGAATCTCTTGTATTTAATCGTTCTTGGCAAAACGATTGGAGAAAAGCTGGAGTCTCATATCGATTAAAACATGTAACATTGGCAGCTGTCTGTACTGATTCGGTTAAATGAAGGAAATGATTGTTGAAAGTGTTAGCAGACCACATAGTCGCAGTATTATCTGATTTCTTTTTTTTTGACTTGTCAGTTATTTCATTAACAGCACGCCATAGTGATGCTGTATCCCTGTTTGCGTTTATCAGTTTCCTGAAATGCTCAGATTTTGATTTTTTAACTAGATCTGATACTCTGTTTCTCTGCTTTTTATATTCATCTACTTTTTTTTTTTTTTTGCGGTTTTAAGTGCATCCCTTAGTGCCATTTCTATAATAATCTTTTTTTGTCAGCCAGCTGGGAAGTACTCTGTGTTTTTTTAACCCTTTTTCTTCTAAGTGGAGCATGTTTATCAACGATTGAGAGAAAGATATTATACCAGGTATTACGCTTCATTTGGATCTGTGTAATTGAGTACACTGTAGAAAGGAGCTAAGCTTAAGTCGAGGAAAAATTCATCCTTGCTGAAATTTTTGAAGCAGCGATATTGAATGGTTGTGTGGCCTTTATTCTGTTGCTTTGGAAGTTTACAAGACCAAGTGCACAAAATGAGACAGTGGTCGCTTATGCTTTTGTTGCCCACAGTTATATTGGATACCATGGCTTTGTTGTTTCGTGTAGATATGATCCAGCAATGTAGAAGATGTCTTTTGCGATTCTAGTTGGATTATGAATAAGCTGATGCAAGCCAAAGAGTGTGGTGGTCGCGCATCCCAGGCAGGCTGCCGTTTTAAACAGATCAATGTTAAAATCACCGAGAAGAATGACATTTGGATAGCTCTTATATACCTCATCCATCATGCGTACAAAGTTGTCAACCACCAGAGGAAGGTGGCAGCGGGATTCCTATACATATATCCAACTAGAAGAGGGGCTGAGTTGGAGGGTTTTACCTGCAGCCACATGCATTCAACATTATCAGGCTCAAGGTCATGCCGCCTTTTTGTACAGTGAGCGATGCTTTGATGAATGTATATTCCAAGTCCTGTTTCACCCAGAGTGATTTGCATCGCGTCGGACAAAGTTATAGTTAGTTATGGATAAAGCTGTATCAGTGAAACGGGAGTCAAGGCGAGTTTCACTAAGACCAAGCATATGAATAGAAGGGGATTCGTTTAGGAGAAAACAGATATCATGAATCTTATTTGGTAGATGATAAACATTTAGGTGACCAAGGCGTAATCCAGTATCAGTATTAATTACATTACAATGGTCCATTGTATTAATTCTAGAGCAAAGTCCTGTGCAATAAAAAAAAATAGATATACTGTTACAACAACAATTAAAAATATAAAATCAGCAATTATAAAATATATCCAAGAACACACAAAGTCCAAAAAGCAGGGCAATGAAGTTCAGTCCAAAGGACAATCCAAGTATGTGTATGATAACAATATTCAGGAAAGTATGACCAACCAAGAAAAATGTCGCTTTCAAGCTGTCCGGGTCACAGTAGTACAGTCATCCACAGTAACTAAGCAATACAGGGGGAACAAGACTCACAGGGTTGGGGGGGGGGGGGGGGGGGGGAGAGGGAGTCAGCGCGTGGTGGGAAGGTGGAGGTGAGACGGAGCAAGCAGGAGGGGGGAAAGAAGACACGGCTGGGGGGGGGGGGGGGGGGGGAGGGGGGAGCTGAGCGGCTGGGGATGGGTAAATTTGGGCGGGAGGAAGGTTAGGCAGGAAGGGTAGGCAAGGGCTCAGGCCTGCGCTTGGAAGGCGAGGCAGTAAGCTGTTATCTGAATTCCAGATACCGGAATTTCTGTTAAGCAGGGGAGAGGGAAGATAAGGATGCATTTGTGTCCAAGGATTGAAAGGCAGGGGAGGGAAGGGGGAAAAAGGCACACATGGGGGAACATCATCGGCATTGATGTAATGGGAGGTCTGTTAAAGTACGGCATGGGTGGCATTGCATGGCGGGGAAAGGTTTCATTAGAAGAAGAAGAACTGGATTTCTGGTGGACACTTTCAGGAGCATTGTCCAAGTGATTGTTTGAACTACGTTGAACTGTCTCTGGGGGTAAATTTGTAGGACAGGAATCAGGACTATTTCTTACTGACTGGGGGTACGTGGGCTGCACACTCCGACAGAACTCAATAGGGACAGGCTGCTTGACTTGGTTTTCTTTTAATTTTGAAGATTGTGGTCTGGTATGGTTTGTTGCAATGGGCCGTTCCTGAAATAGCTCTGGGTTTGCCCCATTACCCGTATTCCGTGGAGGCCGGTTCACACGGAGGGAGTGCCAGAAACTGAATGATTTGCCGTAACCAGAGCGATAAGCCACTGGCAGACAGGTGAATACCATCCGATGTGAAATAGTTTTGAACGATCCTAAGATTTTGGTCAACGAAAATTTGTTTTTCAAACAAAAAACATGCATTTGTTTCTGCACATAGGACATGCAGTTCCCTATTCATCAAATTGATGAATTTCAAAGGAATAGGTTTTCTAGGAAGTAGGGCAGAGACAGCAATTTTGGCAGCAGGAAAAACTCTTTTCACCTGTCCCAGAAGGTGACCAAAGTCCTGCTGTAGCGTGTCTACAGAGTAGTGTCTGTGAAGGTCGTTTCCCCCCACATGCAATGCCACCCGCTGCACATCCTCTCGTACTGCACAATCTCTGAGGGCAGCAGTGACGTCAGTCACCTTCGCCCCAGGCATTGTGCGTACATGGGTGAGCCCCGTCCTGTCCAGTCTCTGTCGGTCAATATACTGAAGGTTAGAATCCCCCACAATGAAGTTGACAATTTTGCCTTTCGGGGGAAGACGGATCCTGAACTTTGGGGTTTTGACCGAGCTGTCGGTCAGAGACTGCTGTGGTATTACCTATGACAGGGGTGGAGTCAGTCTGCTGTCTGTCAAAGGCTGGTTTGTTGTTGGTGACAGTGACGGAGTCGGTCACAGCGTGAGTGACAGTCTGTTCTTTGTCAGCCGTAACACCACTATGCTTAGTACCCACGTCGCTAGATTGTTCCAGTTGTTTTTTCGTTCTGGCTGCGTTGACTTTTTTTTGATGACTTTACAGTGGACGTGGTATGGTGTTGACAGTCACGAGCTGATTTCAAGAGGTGCTTTTGACGGTCAGACACACTGTCAATCAGCTTTGTTTGTTCTTTCAGCTGATTGCGTAGTGTGTTGCACTCATCTTGCAGACTGTCAATTTTCTCCTGCATCGCCTGTTTTAAGATCCTCAGTTTGTTGTCAATCTGAGTTTTAATATCTGCATCAAGGCTTTTGATGCAAGATATACAGACAGACAGATGCAGTGAAAGAAAGAGAACACTGGATGCAATTCATAGCTTCTGTGCTTGTACTGGCATTGGTGGTGGTGGGGTCTGTGTTGTCAGTAGAAGTGGTCCCCTCTGTAGTGGTTGTGTCAGTCTGACTAGTAGTTGTTCTGATCTCCGGGATAGTGTGGTCAGTGTCACTGGTAATTGTTCTTATCTCTGGGGTAGTGAGATCAGTGTCACTGGTAACTGTGTTTATCTCTGGGGTAGTGGGGTCAGTGTCACTAGTAGTCGTTTCTTGTCTCAGGGGTATTTGGGTCAGTGTCACTGGTAGTTGTTATCTCTGGGGTAGTGGGGTCAGTGTCATTAGTAGTTGTTATCTTTGGGATAGTGGGTCAGTGTCACTGGTAGTTGTTATCTCTGGGGTAGTGGGGTCAGTGTCACTGGTAGTTGTTATCTCTGGGGGTAGTGTGGGGTCAGTGTCACTGGTAGTTGTTATCTCTGGGGTAGTGGGGTCAGTCACTGTGTCATCTCTGGTGTAGTTCAGTGTCACTATCTCTGGGGTAGTGGGGTCAGTGTCATTGGCAGTCTCTGTGACATCACTGTTGACCTCACAGGACTGTGAATCACACAGTGATGCGGACTCCATGGTGACAGGCATGATGACGTGGTGGCTGGCTGTATCTGCAAGGAGTTCAGTGATAACGGGACCTTCACACTGAGTTCCTGCGTTGTCCTGTTGATCACTGTTGGCATCGTCCTCGGTGATGTAGCCCAGCGCCCTGTGCTCGTCCCACACATGGCTGGCATCCATACCAGAGTCCTGGAGTTTGCCCACAATGGCACACAGTATTTTGAATTCAGTCTTTGCCCATGCGTCGCACTTAAACCCCTGGACTAAGCATGAGCCAGCACCCTTTTTTTCTTGTTATTTTTTTTTTTTTGAGGAAGTAGAGTGTTATAGTAAGACATTTTTCCGTGTCATGTTTGTAAATCTGAACAAATGTCTTTGCTAAATTGTATTTCGAAACCTCTTCACAGCACAGCGGTACTTTTTTGATGACTTTATTGCCATCATCCCTGTCTTCCCATACAATATTGAACGGAGAGTCAGGGACAGGGTCATTCAGGTAGCGAAGAGCCAAAGCATCACGCCAACGAGTGAGAGTTTTGAGTTGGGAACACCTGAAAGTTTTCTGTTTCGTGTCAAGCGTGGCTTTCAGTCAGGGTTGTCTGACTGTACATTACTAACAGCAGACTGCATCGTCAATTACTGTGGACGACCTGACCATGTTGGAAGGGGGGGGGGGGGGGGGTTACATGTAGACTGTGACGGCCATATTGGCCGGGGAAGACGTGCTGTACTGTAGCTGTAACTTGTGAAGAGTAGTTTAAGCACAACACAGACAGGATGGAGTGGGGAAAACCGGAGCAAAGGAACACGGGTTGACGAGGTTCATCTGATCTCCACCACAAATTAATTAGCCGGTTTTTACTGCCCACTTGTACACACACTGGCCACAGACACGAACAGTCGTCCCTTGTACAAACTTCAGGCCGGGGGTTGTTTCCTCGGCAAGGGGATCGGCTCACGGGGTGACGACAGATGAGGCCACTTAGGGCGCCTGGAGGATCACTGCTTCAACAGCTGGAAGCAATCAAGGCGTCTCGCCGCGCGTCCGCGGCACAACACCACATAAACTGGTTGAAGAAATCTTGAGGGGAAGCATTTTTCACACTGATAATTTCCCTTTAACAACACGTATTCAAGTAAGAAAAATCCACTTCTGTTCACAGAAACAATGCACGAAGCGCCAGGCACTGTTTGGTCAATTCATACACTGAATTACATTTACATATAAAACACGACCCAGCAAATAGGGGGGGGGGGGGGGGGGGGGGGGGGGGGGGGTGGGGGGGGGGGTGGGGGGGGGGGGGGGGGGGGGGGGGGGGGGGGGGGGGGGGGTTTTACAAGGGGCCGGGACTGGGGGGGGGTGGCAGGGTTGGGGGGGGGGGGGGGGGGGCGGCTGGGTCAGACGGAGCAAATCGAGACAAGCACAACTTGGGGGGGGTGTTAGGGGGCAGGGGTCAACCCCTCCCGGTGGGGGGGTGTTGAGCATGCTGGGGGGGGGGTGGCGGGGGGGGGCATTAGACTGAGGTGGGGGGGGCGGGAACGGGGGGGGTGGGGGGTGGGCCGTTTTGGGGGGGTGTGGGGGGGGGGGGTGGGGGGGGGCAGGGGGGAGGGGGGGGTGATTCATGGGGGGGGGGGGGGGGGGGGCTGGGGGAGGGTATCCCCTAGGGCTCGAAACTCATTGCGCCCGCCTAGGGGGGGGTCGGGGGTACGGGGGGGCGGGGCTGTCGCGGGGGGGGTTTCTTGGGGTCGTTAATGTGATGGGGCGGGGGGGGGGGGGGGGGGGGAGGGGGGGGTGGGGGGGGGGCTGTGGGGGGGGGCGTTCACAGTAGTTGGGTCTTTTATGTTTTACCCTGGGGGGGGGGGGGTATGAGGCGTGGGGGGGGGTGGGGCGGGGGGCAGAAGGCTCCGTCAACTGTCTTTTGACTGATACTGTTTTCAGTGCTATGTCGTTCAGGGGGAGATTGGTTCTGATTCGATGTCATAGGCAGCTGACATTTGTTCAGGGTTATGTGCATCAGCACTTTCGGCTATTTTACATTCATTGGCGCAAGACTCATCCTACTTGTAAATTATTCACCTATGGTTACAAGACGCTGTGACTGGGTGGGTGGAGGGGGGGGGGGGGGGTGTTTGCTGGGACATAAGCTCAGAACGAGTTCAAATCTGATACAGCAACAGATTGCCAAACAACTTTTGGGAGCAGGAAGTACAACCCCTCCCAGCGGGTTGTGTGTGTTGAGCAGACTGGCTCACGTAGTGTCTGTACATAACATGTAGACGAGTTTCAAGTTCCGTGAACCACTCGGGCGTGCGGTCGCGTTTTGTACGGGCTTGAAAACCCTCTCTGTCTACCCTGCAGAAGGTAGGCCAACCTGATTCAGTTCTGGAACCTTAAAGCGGCAGAAAGAAAGAGAGGTATCACCCTATGGCTCGAAAATCATTGCCATAAGGCTTGCCTAGAAAACGGTGACCCTCCGACTGTCCAGGACTAAAGTTTATGGGACGGTTTTTTAATACTCAGCGTGGAATGACTTCAGTTCACGAGGGTTTGAATCGATTAAACACCCAATGTGATGTGACTTACTGCTGTTCAAAGTTTCTGCTGAACCTCTTTTATGATTTTATGACAGCGGGGAATAGTTAACATCAGTTCTACGCTTGGCAGAAGGCATCGTCAACTCACGGTTCTTTCAGAGGTTGACTGATACAGTCTGCTGAGCGACAGCTTTCAGCGCTATGGCCTCTCCTCCCATCATCATCTATGGACTCCATCCCGTTCAGCACTATGGTTCTGCTGTTGTGACATAGCTGACACATAACGTTTCAGTTCAGCACTATGGTTCTGCTGTTGTGAATAGCTGACAGATGACGTTCAGTTCAGCACTATGGTTCTGCTGTTGTGACATAGCTGACAGATAACGTTCAGTTCAGCACTATGATTCTGCTATTGTGACATAGCTGACAGATAACGTTCAGTTTAGCACTATGGTTCTGCTGTTGTGACATAGCTGACACATAACGTTCAGTTCAGCACAATGGTTCTGCTAGTGTGACATAGCTGACATATAACGTTCAGTTCAGCACTATGGTTCTGCTATTGTGACATAGCTGACAGATAACGTTCAGTTCAGCACAATGGTTCTGCTAGTGTGACATAGCTGACAGATAACGTTCAGTTCAGCACTATGGTTCTGCTGTTGTGACATAGCTGACAGATAACGTTCAGTAACGTTCTGCTAGTTGTGACATAGCTGACAGATAACGTTCAGTTCAGCACTATGGTTCTGCTGTTGTGACATAGCTGACAGATAACGTTCAGTTCAGCTGACTATGATTCAACTATGCTGTTGTGACATAGCTGACAGATAACGTTCAGTTCAGCACAATGGTTCTGCTAGTGTGACATAGCTGACAGATAACGTTCAGTTCAGCACTATGGTTCTGCTGTAGTGTGACATAGCTGACAGATAACGTTCAGTTCAGCACTATGGTTTGCTGCTAGTGTGACATAGCTGACAGATAACGTTCAGTTAGCACTATGGTTCTGCTAGTGTGACATAGCTGACAGATAACGTTCAGTTCAGCACTATGGTTCTGCTAGTGTGACATAGCTGACAGATAACGTTCAGTTTCAGCACTATGGTTCTGCTAGTGTGACATAGCTGACAGAACGTTCAGTTTAGTAGTATGATTCTGCTAGTGTGATTGTGACATAGCTGACAGATAACGTTCAGTTTAGCACTATGATTCTGCTATTGTGACATAGCTGACAGATAACGTTCAGTTTAGCACTATGATTCTGCTATTGTGACATAGCTGACAGATAACGGTCAGTTTAGCACTATGGTTCTGCTATTGTGACATAGCTGACAGATAACGTTCAGTTCAGCACTATGGTTCTGCTAGTGTGACATAGCTGACAGATAACGTTCAGTTCAGCACTATGGTTTCTGCTAGTGTGACATAGCTGACAGATAACGTTCAGTTTAGCACTATGATTCTGCTATTGTGACATAGCTGACAGATAACGTTCAGTTTAGCACTATGATTCTGCTATTGTGAGATAACTGGGAGCTAACGTTCAGTTTAGCACTATGGTTCTGCTATTGTAACATAGCTGACAGATAACGTTCAGTTTAGCACTATGATTCTGCTATTGTGACATAGCTGGTAGCTAACGTTCAGTTTAGCACTATTATTCTGCTATTGTGACATAGCTGGTAGCTAATATTCAGTTTCGCACTATGATTCTGCTATTGTGACATAGCTGGTAGCTAACGTTCAGTTAGCACTATGATTCTGCTATTGTGACATAGCTGGTAGCTAATATTCAGTTTCGCACTATGATTCTGCTATTGTGACATAGCTGACAGATAACGTTCAGTTTAGCACTATGATTCTGCTATGTGTGACATAGCTGACAGATAACGTTCAGTTTCGCACTATGATTCTGCTATTGTGAGATAGCTGGGAGCTAACGTTCAGTTTAGCACTATGACTCTGCTATTGTGAGATAGCTGGGAGATAAGATTAAACGTCACGGAGGTTTTGGCAAGTTGGTGTATTGAAATCGAAGTTTCAAAGAAGGGTTTAGAGGATTATGCCAAAATCTAATGGGGCTAAATGTGTGTGGAAACAGAATATCGTGGATGCAGATCGACAAACAGATCGACGAACACACACACACACACACACACACACACACACACACACACACACACACACACACACACACACACACACACACATAAACACACAAACGCGCGCGCGCGCGCGCGCACGCACACACATACATACACACACACACACACACACTCACTGCCTCTCTCTCTCTTTCTTGCTCTGTCTCTTGCACTGTCTCTGTCTCTGTTTTTCACACACACACACACCACACACACACACACACACACACACACACACACACACACACACACACACACACACACATACACAATGGGCACTCTCTCTCTCTCTCTCTCTCACACACACACACACACACACACACACACACACACACACACACACACACACACACACACACACACACACACACACACGCTATTATAGCCCCCATGTTGTTTAAACATTCTTATTTATGATCTTCCAAAGATATTATCAAAAAGTGTGAGTTTAGTACAATATGCTGATGACATTGCTATGTGGATAAATACAAATATCCGAAAGAATACTGGCAAGAGGATTACGAATCATGTGCAGAAGATATATCAGTTAGAGATAGATAAATTAAAGAAATTTATGGAAAATAACGGACTTATTCTCTCAGGTGAAAAAACACAGTTAATGTTTTTCAATAATGGAGACAACCCAATGTATTTGCCAAGCTTCAAATTGAATTATTCTGAATTGCAGTACTCACAAAAAATAAAATTTCTGGGTGTGAACTTAACCCCTAAACTGAACTGGCGTTTTTTACATTGAAAGCTTGATAGCTAAAACAAGGAAACGTTTAAACTTACTGAAAAATTATTTGTATTCAGCCGTGGGCTCAAGATACAAAAACCCCTCCTGCACCTAGCTGTTTCCCTAATAAGATCAAAACTAATGTTCGGAAGTTTATTTTTCAGCTCCTCAAAGTTTACTGAAAAAATTGCAAAGTATAGACAGCAAAGCTATCAAATTAGCGCTTGGTGTCCCAGTGCACACAAACACATTGAAGGTGTACAAAGAAATTAATATGTTATCACTGTCAGATCAACGTAGATTAGCTGTGGCCAAATATATTGCATGAAGTCTTTCAGTACCTAATTCAGTCGAAAACGAAGTGTTGATGGATTCAAATGTTGAATATCCCAAAAGAGCTCAACAGCTACGTTATCTTTGTCCCGTTCGAAATTACACGAAAGATTCTTTTGAAAAATGCAATATTGATGTCACTTCTCTCTCACCTGCTCCTGTTGTTCCCCCGGTGCCTCCATGGGAACATAGACAAGCTATCTTTGATGTAGATTACACTGATGTCTGGAAAAATGATAACATTAACATTTTAACTTCTAAAGTGAGAAAATTTAGTAAAAAACAAATATTCAGATTATTTACAAATTTTTACGGATGGTTCCGTTTGCCAGTTAAGTGCAGGTTCGGGTTTTGTTATTCCGGCTTTAAAAGTTCAAAAAGCATACAGCCTTGGAAAAGGATTCTCTATTTTTACGGCAGAATTGTATGCTATTCTTATGGCGTTACTCTTTATTTTTTGGATAGTAATAATTCTTTCTGTAACATTTTATTTTGTGTTGATTCTAAAGCAGTGTTAGTTTTGAAAGTTTGGGATGTTAAACAAGGAAAGATGTAATCTTTGAAATAAAGCATCTAATTAATTACATTAGTTCCACAGGAATAAATATAGTCTTCTGCTGAGTCCCTTCACACTGTGGTATTTATTGGAATGAAATAGCAGATAAACTAGCCAGACGCGGGGTAATGGGCAATGCTGTAAAAAATAATTTGAAGTTAGATATATATGAAATACATTCGTTATTGGAAAGCTGTTACCCAATTGAGAAGTCTCAAGATAAATGTGTGTAATGGAAACATATCCTAGACATATTTCTAGTTTATATACAAGATACGTTTGAACTCTTGGAAGACCAAATATTCCCAAATATAGCGTGTGCATGTTCTAAGCCATTATCTGGTGAACATATACTTTTCCATTGCCCCATTTTGAATGCTCTTTATTCAAAAGCAAACATTGAAATCTCGAAATCTAAACCGGCTCACGCTATTTCTTTCAGTTCAGAAATTGTTGATGTTGCAAAAATTAGCTCTCAATCTCAAATTAGCATATTGTTATGATCATGATAGTGTAGTTTATATTTAAATTTGTACTGTTCTTGACATTATTTCTCACCTTTTCCTCCCCTGTGTCCTCCTCCTTCTCCCCTCACCCAACACCCCTCTCCCCTCCCCTCCCTCCTGTAAAGTCTAATATCACCAAGTGTGAACAGACTATAAATCAACAAAAAACAACAACAACAACAACAACAACAACAACACAACAACAACAACAACACACACACACACACACACACACACACACACACACACACACACACACACACACACACACACACACACACACACACACACACACACACTCACATAACACAGTGCACGCACTCACTCATTGATACACACGCACGCACGCACACACACACACACACACACACACACACACACACACACACACACACACACACACACACACACGCACACACACACGCACACACATATCCACCCCCTCCCCATTCCATCCACCCATCCAGCCCCCACACACACATACACGCACATACACACAACAGAGGGAGAGAGGGGGTGACGATGGGCGGGTGGGAGAGACAGACAGATTGAGTCAGAAGCAGAAACAGGGAGAAATATACCACACATACCACAATTAGGGCACACACATTTCTTAAAACTTGAGTCTATGTTTATTTCATTCTTTTATTTATTCATTTATCTGTCTACCCCACTATCTGTTTAATAGATTTAGTGCTCCCGTTTCACAATTATGCTAAGACAATCATTCTGAGAGACAGACAAAAGAAAAAGACATGCAAACAAACTAAAAGACTGCCTCAGAACTTGACTTCGCCTGGTCTTCATCTTCAAATGCAAACGACTGTAAACAACAGCACCTCAAGAGAAGGCGACTTCGCCTAGTGGTCTATATCGTCAAATGCAAACGACTGTGACCACCTCGATAGAAGGCGACTTCGCCTGGTGGTCTATATCGTCAAATGCAAACGACTGTGACCACCTCGATAGAAGGCGACTTCGCCTGGTGGTCTATATCGTCAAATGCAAACGACTGTGAACACCTCGATAGAAGGCGACTTCCCCTGGTGGTCTATATCGTCAAATGCAAACGACTGTGACCACCTCGATAGAAGGCGACTTCGCCTGGTGGTCTATATCGTCAAATGCAAACGACTGTGACCACCTCGATAGAAGGCGACTTCGCCTGGTCTTCAGCAAACGACTGTAAACAACAGCACCTCAAGAGAAGGCGCAACACAGCGGCGGGCTAAAACCGTCACAGCTCACACATAGCAATCCAACAGGATTATCAACGTCCTAACTCCAAAGCTAAAACCGTCACAGCTCACACATACCAATCCAACAGGATTATCAACGTCCTAACTCCAAAGCTAAAACCGTCACAGCTCACACATAGCAATCCAACAGGATTATCAACGTCCTAACTCCAAAGCTAAAACCGTCACAGCTCACACATACCAATCCCACAGGATTATCAACGTCCTAACTCCAAAGCTAAAACCGTCACAGCTCACACATAGCAATCCAACAGATTATCAACGTCCTAACTCCAAAGCTAAATCCGTCACAGCTCACACATACCAATCCAACAGGATTATCAACGTCCTAACTCCAAAGCTAAATCCGTCACAGCTCACACATAGCAATCCAACAGGATTATCAACGTCCTAACTCCAAAGCTAAAACCGTCACAGCTCACACATAGCAATCCAACAGATTATCAACGTCCTAACTCCAAAGCTAAAACCGTCACAGCTCACACATAGCAATCCAACAGGATTATCAACGTCCTAACTCCAAAGCTAAATCCGTCACAGCTCACACATAGCAATCCCACAGGATTATCATCGTCCTCACTCCAAAGCTAAAACCGTCACAGCTCACACATAGCAATCCAATAGGATTATCAACGTCCTAACTCAA
>JADBJO010000354.1:701479-703979 GCA_016801955.1 Conus betulinus | reverse complement strand
GGATGAAGAACAAGTAACAAGGGATGAAGACCAGGTCTACTGCGTCTGCAAAAAGCAGTGGCATGGGCGTTTCATGATCCAGTGTGACTACTGCCGGGAGGGGCACCATGGATCATATGTGAATGTGACCGCCACTGATGTACTTGATATTGACAAATATAACAGCAAAGCTTGCAGGCAGTGACGTATTAGGCACAGTTCTGTTTCAGGATGGCAACAGGACCCCTCAGTGCCCTGGAACTGGCAGACGAGATTGCAGCTGAAGGTCAGTTGTACTCGCAGGTTGACAAAGTGGTACGGGAGCTCTGGCTGACGAAGGGAGTGTCCAAACAGTAAGCTAGAAAACAGCTTGCTTCGAATGATGGCTGCTGTCACCAAACGATGAAGTGACCCCAAAGCCGAAAGATGGCTGACGTCCTCCGGACATGCTGCTGACACACTGCAGGGAGATCAGTGAATCACAGACAACTCCAGACATGTTGCAGACATGTTGCAGACACACTGCAGGGAGATCAGTGAATCACAGACAACTCCAGACATGTTGCAGACATGTTGCAGACACACTGCAGGGAGATCAGTGAATCACAGACAACTCCAGACATGTTGCAGACACACTGCAGGGAGATCAGTGAATCACAGACAACTCCAGACATGTTGCAGACATGTTGCAGACACACTGCAGGGAGATCAGTGAATCACAGACAACTCCAGACATGTTGCAGACACACTGCAGGGAGATCAGTGAATCACAGACAACTCCCAGACATGCTGCAGACATGTTGCAGACACACTGCAGGGAGATCAGTGAATCACAGACAACTCCAGACATGTTGCAGACACACTGCAGGGAGATCAGTGAATCACAGACAACTCCAGACATGTTGCAGACACACTGCAGGGAGATCAGTGAATCACAGACAACTCCAGACATGCTGCAGACACACTGCAAGGAGATCACTGAATCACAGACAACTCCAGACATGTTGCAGACACACTGCAAGGAGATCAGTGAATCACAGACAACTCCAGACATGTTGCAGACACACTGCAAGGAGATCAGTGAATCACAGACAACTCCAGACATGTTGCAGACACACTGCAAGGAGATCACTGAATCACAGACAATGAGGCCCTGGTCACATTGCAGCAGGACCAGACCAGCCACCGAGCAATTCGGAGGGGGGCACCTCGATATCCGCTTGCTGCCAAACTCGATTTTAGAGCGCCACATTGAGTAAGTCTCCTAGAAAGGTGCGCCGTCCAGTAATAAAGAACGTGAGCGCTCGCTTACTCTGAGGATCACGGAGACTGGGAAAGATATTCCTGGCTTGATCTCACTCAAGAGATCACCCGGAAATTCCGTTTCCCAGAAAGCACCCAGAGCTTCAATCCAGCACTGTTCCTCATCTTCTGGACAGTTTGCCCCAAGTGTTGGGCCTGACTGCAGGAGTTGATACTGAAGACATGGTGTCCTCCCAGCAAGACGTGGCCCCAAGGCCAGAATGTCCCGCAAGCGTGCAGCCTCACTGCGTCAGGGAGCCCCAGTAAAGGCACCCAAGGCCAGCATAGCCGTCACTGAGACCAAAGTTCTTTCCCGAACTTTTCTGGAGGTCTGTGATTAAGAGGATCAAAGGGGAATACTTGGGCCCAACCAGAAGACGACAAAATCCAGACTGAAGGCATAGCCGAGTGTTACCTTCATCCTCTTTTCGCTTGAGTCGAGACCCGACCTAACCCTGGTATCCCAACCAGAGGATCCTCTAGAGACAGGGGAATGTGTGGTCCCTGACTCAAGGAGACGATGGGGCGCCTTAAGGGTGCACACTTTCACGTACCATCTACCGGGCATCTTTGAGGAAAGGTTGCCCCTTACCTCTGAGAGTTTGCTGAAGAGGCGTAGAAAAGCATTGTGGCAGGCCATGGACTGCTTGGTCGAATCACCAGGTAGCTGGAATACGTCCGGTTTCTACGAATGCAGTGATTCCTGTCCACCCGAGCGGCTCATGCATCTTGGATGGGCAGAAGGAGGCGATGGCGGGAAAGCTATCCGGCATCAGAAGCCTTGGAGTCCACTTGAACAGAGCTTCCCGATGAACCCCAGTGTCTGGGCCTTCAACGCACGCTATCACCTGCACAGAAACTTCCGGGGATGCAGCTGCCACCACACTCTGCGCAGCAAGCTGTGCCGGATGGACCCTGCTACACTTTGATACTGATGTCTTTGTCATTTTGATGATTTATTGTCGTATTTAAAGAGGCCTTTTGACAAAGGGGTGAGGGGTAACAGAACAGTAACATTAATTACCTCTTCCTTTTATTGCAAATAAAAAAAAACCCCGTAAAATCGTAACAACTCCGGATTTTCTCGCACACAGGAGTAATACAGTAACGTTACAAAGAAAACATCGTAGGACTGAATCGACCATCCAATAAATCAAATGGTGTTGTATCTTACCGATCTCCTTCCCACGCAGTGAATGGTATCATTCATTCATATATC
>JADBJO010000354.1:676479-691479 GCA_016801955.1 Conus betulinus | reverse complement strand
CAGCTATGACTTTTGAGGGAAACAGCGAAAAGAGAGAAAAACACTAATTATCCTAGGATTGTAACTATTTTCTTAGGGATCACGAGTATTTTCCCTGCTTTCCTAAGGATAACAGCTATTTCCCCTGTGAATCAAACTTGTTTTCCTTTCTTATTTTATTATTATTATTATTTTATTTATTTATTTGTTTATTTATTTATTTATTTATTTATTTTTTTTTTTTTGGGGGGGGATGATAACTGTTATCGTGGTTTTCCTGAGGAAAACGCCAGCAGTCACCTCATGTTCAAACCGGCAAAAACAGGGAAGATAGCTGTGATCCCGACCCTCATCAGTGTTTCCTATTCTTGCTATTTTCCTCAAGAAGAAGAATAATTGTTTTCCCCCCCCCACGAACACAGTACAATCAGTTGTAATCACTCCATAATGATTGAAAGGAAATCCTAAATCAGGCAGAAAACAGGGAACAGCAAATAAGGAACAAATGGGGCTACTCTTGCTCCCATAATGTAATAATTATACACCCATAACTTCTTGAGAATTTTACTTACGACCCCGAATCGTCCAGCACAAATGTGTGTGCTCTGTGTTGTCATTTGTGCTCAGCGATTCGGCGTCGTAAGCAGCATTTCTTCGGAGTGTCCACGCTGAGGTGAAGGCCGCCGGAATGACGTGGGCCCAGCTAAGGAGGACCTGCCAGAATCGCGTGCGTTGGAGAAGTGTCGTCGCGGCCCTATGTTCCTCAAGGAATCAAGAGGCATAAGTCAAGTATGTATGGTGAGTAAGCGCATGTTACCCTACTTGTTCGTTATTCGTAATCTTCGGAGATAACTGTTTAACCCGTTTTCCTGAAGGATTATCGCCCTTTTCCATGGAAAACAGCTATTGTCGGCTTTTGAAGCTCGTATGCTTCCATATCTCTCCCGCTGTTGACATGCACCGTGGGATGGGGAGGTTAGACCTTTGACCCCCATGTTGTATGAGTCAACGAATTAGATCTTGTTCCTTCACTTCCTCTGACTGTAATAAAGAAAGAGTTTTGGGAGAGGTGGATTTATAATTGATACACGGGTGGTTGTGGTTAAACGGATAGATTGTCGCCACTGTCGTTGAGGTCACTTGATCAACGTAGGATTTAGTATATAGTGTACAAAAAACTTTCTGAGGTACTTGGAGGCGCCCGTGGTAAAATGATCAGAGCGTTAGCCTGCGGGGCTGACTGATCTCAGTTCGAACCATGTGGCGTCGGATTTTTTTTTTCGGCTTGAAAATCCTCTCTGTCCACCCAGCGGTAAATTTGCACCTGATTCAGTCCAGGGAAGGTTAGACGCGGTGGAAGGAGAGGCATGGACTGCGCTGACCTTGCACTGAGGGATGTGGGACGCGAGGAGAGTAGAGAAAAACGGACGAAAGACAAAAATCAAATTTGACAATGTGACTACTTCTTCTCTCTGTGAGCCAACCTTTCGATCGTTTTATGTACACACCACAGAACGTCACTATTTTTTGTGCACTAGTCACAGGACGTCACAACTGTCGGCCATTTCATTCTTTGAAATATATATATATATTTTTTTTTTTTTTTTTTACGGTATTGCACACCAGCCTTTTTCTGGTATAGCATTCTTCTTAAAACCGAAAAGGCAGAGGAGTCAAATTACCACTTTCCGCAGTCACTGAGGAGAAACAATCAGGTTTCGAAATATCGTATCTCACCAGGAGTTATATGTTAGTGAGCTTCCTCCCCATTGGAGATTGTTTCCCGCTTCGGACACTATAAGCTTGCTGAAGGTTCATTTGAGAAGCATTTATTATTCCCCATTCACCCACTCAAGCACAAACTGTCAGTCAGGCAGAATCATCTACCACTGCAGATACGAAGGCTTATCACCCCCCCCCCCCCCCCCCCCCCTATTTCTACAATCTCTCTCTCTCTCTCCCAGCCCAGTTGGGCTGGAGACGCCGCTGCTGCCAGCCAGAGCGTCAGTCCCGAGTTTCGAACTTCGTCCTCTCCTCTCGTCTTCGTCGTCGTCGTCGTCGTCGCCTTCATCGTCGTTGGAACCAGCAGCGAATTATTTATAGATATATTTTTTGTGTCGAGCGCCCTGTTCGGCGTATTTGATATATATATATATATATATATATATATATATATATATATATATATATATATATATATATATATATGTATATATATATATATTTGTTAAAAATGTTATTAAAATGAAGTATTAAAACCAACAGCGTGTTTTCGAGCCTCTTGCCTCTTGCTCTCATCAGGATATCCTGATGAGAGCAAGGCTCGAAACAAGCTTGTTGGTTTTAATCTTCATTTTAATAACATTTTTAACAGAGATGTTGCTCCCTAGACGGTTGAGCTGTTTTTAGATTTTTAAAGGACATTTTTATATTGTTCGTGATATATATATATATATATATATATATATATATATATATATATATATATATATATATATATATATATATATATAGTTCTGTGTGTACGCCTTGTGGTTGGCGTGCCGACTATTGATGTCCTTGCATTTATTATCTGTTTGTCTGATGGTTTGGGCAGCATAAAACAAAGAAAAGTGTTGTTCTGTTGCCTGGCTGTCAATGTTCGGGTGAGTGTGTGTGTGTGTATGTGAATTGGAAAAGTCGTGCATGCATTCATAATTTCTGAGTGAGAGTCAGTCAGACACCCGCAGACACCACCCAGTCCATCCGTAACATATACATGTGTGTGTGTGTGTGTGTGTGTGTGTGTGTGTGTGTGTGTGTGTGATATTTTTTTTTTTTTTTTTTTTGCAATGTTTAATTAGAAATGATCTGTTTTCGTTCTTTGTCACAAGGTATGACTGGAAAAGGTTGCCTTTTATTCTTTGTCGCAAGGTATGACTGTAAAAGGTTGCCTTTTATTCTTTGTTGCAATTACTCAAAATGATTATGTTTCATTGTTAACAATGTGAAACTAGAAAGGATGGTATTTCAGTATTTGAGAGTAACATATTTGTCGTAATTGTGAAGTGGGTGTTTTCGGGAGACGCTTTCATTTTAAAATGGAATGTTAAAAATTCAAAGGCCTTTGAAAACAGTTCGTTCCAGGAAACACTGTGAAACGAAGTCGATTTAAAATTGTGCAGCCTGTCCAAAGCGGGGCGGGGTACATGGTTCAAACTCAGCGAATTCACAAAGAACAGAAGAGAAATATGATGGTCCGTTTCTTTCTCCAGGCAACACCACGTGCTTCCATTATGTACTTATATTTCCTGTTAACGTATTCTTTTGTCAAATCACCCGCTGAAAATAACCCTCGTATTTATCTAGTTTTGGTCTGGCGTCATTTTGTGAAACAAAACTTTGCTCTTCTTTATACTCCATGTCTTAAAAGGGATCAAAGCATGATATTCTATTAATTCTTGAAGAAGCAGAAAGAAAAATGCAGAGAACTAATGCATGATAGGATTCTGTTTGTCTTGTTTGTGCCTGCGCTAATCCTGACCCCTGGACGGGAAGATTGCCGAGTATGGGGCAGATATTAGTAGACCTTGTGACCACACTGAGGATGAAGAAGCTGAGGACAGACAGGAGTAGACCTGGTGACCATACTGAGGATGAAGAAGCTGAGGACAGACAGGAGCAGACCTGGTGACCACACTGAGGAAACAGAAGCTGAAGTGGCACGGACACGGACTCAGACCTGGTGACCACACTGAAGAAACAAAGAAGCTCCTGGCACGTGTCCTGTGCTGGGGAAGAGGAACACAGGCAGACAGACAACGAGGTGGACAGACGACATGGCTGAGTGGACCGGCAAGAGATTGACCACACAACCATGGCGCTTGCCCACTACTGTCTAGAGTGGAGCCGAAAGTTGCAGAGTTCATCGTTGCAATGCTTCAATGACCCAGGTGGGACCAAAGAACCTGGAAGAGATTGATCACACAACCATGGCGCTTGCCCACAACTGTCTAGAGTGGAGCCAACTGGTGCAGAGTTCATCAATGCAATGCTTCCATGGCCCAGGTGGGGCCAAAGAACCTGTAAATAATTCTACAATTTCTGTAGAACTGCAGGCCATTCCACCAGACGTAAGCAACACGCATTATGCATGTCTGTTTAAACATTGTGCGCTTGGAAAGCGATTTGTCCATTGCTTCGTCGAAAAGCATGATACGGACTGTTGATCCATATCTCCCATATACTTCACGAGGAAGGTTTAACGGCAGTTTTTTCTATGGGCTGGTCTATTTCTGATTATATTGCATTGGTGGCGTGTGGTGTAAATTACCAAATATTCCCTACGTTACTCTCTGACAGCCATCTTGGTCGAGGCGTCTTTTTACTGGGCTTTGAAACAAAAAACAAAGATGGACAACTGCGGCGATCTGAAAGGAAACATGCAAACTAGCTTTGTGAAAGGTGGGGGCATGGCATCATTTTTCAGAGATACTGGGCAACGGAATGTTTGTGTCTGTCACATGTAGAGTTGGAATTGGGGTTGGGGTGGTGGCAGCAGGAGAGGGGAGAGAGAGGGAAGGAAGAAGGGCGGGGGGGGGGAGTGGGTGCGCAACAAACAAGCAGACGTAAATATCTTTGCAAACCCAACCCACGTGACACACCTCTGTCAAAATTTCGGTTGTTTGACCCCAGTGCAGCCGTCCCTAATCTCTGCAATCGCTGCGGGAAAATTTGGCCACCGCAGAGAAATGGTCTCTTCACACCAAACACCGACATGTTTGTCAAGGCACAAAGAAGAAGGAGATGAAGAAGAAGAAGAGGAGAGGAGGAGGAGGAGGAGGAGGAAGAAAAAGAAGAAGAAGAAGAAGAAGAGGAAAGGAAGAAAAAGAAGAGAGAAGAGAGAGAGGTCAGGGGATGAATGACAAGATCTCAGGGAACGTGATCAAACGTTTGTTCACCGCAGCAAACACCCCCCCTCCCCTGCTCCCCTGCTTTACCCCCTCCCCCTCTTTCAACACATCTTAGAACACATTCAACCGGCGGCCAAAGCGGAGCGGAGTTGTACGGTATGCGCCACATCGATCGCCGTGAAATGGATGACAGACAGATGTCTGGAAGTCACACAGGCGGCGAAGCTGAAACTTCATGAACACTGTTGTCTGCAGTTAAATACCTCCGTGCGTGCTGCCTTTGAAACTGCTGTGTCGACGAATAAGAACATTTCAGCATGGCGAATAATCTGACACGCAACGTCGGCCATCTTGTTGTTTAGATTATCGTCCCTGTCTACCAGGATGTAGAATGAATGCATCGCCGTGTGTGGACAGAACACATGATAGAAAGCGCTTTCTGATTGGCTGACCCCATTTTAGTGTGTCGGTGAGTCCTGTGTAAATGTAAAAATGAAACAAAGATATAACTTCAACCTCAATTCTTACACATTCATTGTATTACACAGCCTTTAACATTGTTTTAATTTCTATAGGCTTGGAGATCTGTGGCCTCACATCATAAAAAGTTGTTTGTCACAAACGACCCATGCAGGGTGGTCCATCCATTCTTCTAACACCATAACACGCGGGACTGGGCCTCAGAATGGAAAGGACGGTTCTCTTCAGAGCTTCCTCAGACCATGAAGCTTTTCCCGTTAGAGAGTGTTGGACATCGGCCATGTCTCCTCTCTCAACCCCTGCAGGGCCCCACAGTAGTCTTGTAGACTGGTGGACATCGGCCATGTCTCCTCTCTCAACCCTTACAGAGCCCCACAGTCTTGTAGAGTGGTGGACATCAGCCATGTCTCCTCTCTCAACCCCTTACAGAGCCCCACAGTCTTGTAGAGTGGTGGACATCAGCCATGTCTCCTCTCTTAACCCTTACAGAGCCCCAACAGTCTTGTAGAGTGGTGGACATCAGCCATGTCTCCTCTCTCAAACCCCTGCAGGGACCCACAGTCCTGAAGAGTGGTGGACATCGGCCATGTCTCCTCTCTCAACCCCTGCAGGGACCCACAGTCCTGAAGAGTGGTGGACATCGGCCATGCCATGTCTCCTCTCTCTCAACCCCTGCAGGGCCCCACAGTAGTCTTGTAGAGTGGTGGACATCAGCCATGTCTCCTCTCTCAACCCCTGCAGGGCCCCACAGTAGTCTTGTAGAGTGGTGAACATCGGCCATGTCTGCTTTCTCGGCCCCTGCTGGGCCCCACAGTCCTGAAGAGTGGTGGACATCAGCCATGTCTCCTCTCTTAACCCCTGGAGGGCCACACAGCTCTGTAGAGTGGTGGACATCGGCCATGTCTCCTCTCTTAACCCCTGGAGGGCCACACAGCTCTGTAGAGTGGTGGACATCGGCCATGTCTCCTCTCTCAACCCCTGCTGGGCCCCACAGTCCTGAAGAATGGTGGACATCGGCCATGTCTCCTATCTCATCACTGGGAGGGTCCCACAGGCTTAGAGAAGGTGCTCTGTGTCCTAGCCTGCTTCTTCACTGAGGCAGAAGGGATGAGGGGGAAGCAACTGTACAAGTGGTCGCTGAGGCAGCATCGTCTTGGGCACACACAGGAAAAATGCTGACCTGTTCCTGCCAGCCAGTACTGAAGGTAACTCTCCTTGGCTGTGATGTCGTGTAGAGAGATTGTAAGGCTGACGCCATTTTCACAGAAATGAAGACCATTCAAAAATCTCTCAACAGGACACGACAGCTATAAGACAGCTACCATCTGTAAGCTGAACAGGAGAACAGATCGGCATTTTCCATTTACCTATCCAGACCACCTGTTATATTAATAATGCTATCGTGACGCTCAGATATCTGACGGTGAATACTTTTTGCAATGAAGACAGGAAAGAAAACATCTTACCCTTTTCTTTTGGGGTGCTCGACGTCTACGAGGTTTTTTTAACGAATTTTGGTGAAGCAGCTGCCTTGGTTTTGATTTGAGTTTCCACATGTGAATATGCACTTATAGTATTATTGTTATCATTGTTATTATCATTATTATTATTATTATTATTATTATTATTATTATTATTATTATTATTATCATGGATACTTATAAAGCGCATGTTCTCGGCTAGAGACCAAACTCTAAGCGCTTTACAATCCACACTCGTTTACACAACGGGCTGGATACCTAGGTAGTGCCGACTGAAGAGCTGCCAGCTGGCGCTTCATTCAGTCGTTTCCCGTGTCATCCAGTCAATATCGTACAATATTGTTCACTCAATTTCCTTACTTCCTGCATGCATTCTTTCCATTTCTGACATATTAACACCACCACCACCACCAACAATAATGATGATGATAATGATAATAACAACAACAATAACAATGATAATCATGATGATATCAACAACAACAACAACAAGAATGATAATGATAATAATAATAATAATAATAATAATAATCGTACTACTACTACTACTACTACTACTACAACTACTACTACTATTACTACTAGTAGTAAAAATGATTATGATAATAATATTAATAATTACAACAACAACAACAACAAACAAACAATAACGACGACATCAACAGCAACAACAACAACAACAACAATAATGATAATGATAATAGTAATAATATAAATAATAGTAATAACGATACCCCCACGCCTCGTCCTCCTCCTCCTATTCCTACTACTACTACTAAATTCTGTCCTCTACATCTTTGACAATTTAGACTTAATATTCCACTTCGCCAGTTCTGAGCCTAGAAAGGCACACGTGCTACTCGTTTGAGTCAAACAGCCAATCTCTGCTCTCTTCTCCGTCACACCCGTCCTCCAACAACGTGTTACGTCAGTCCCACATGAACGTGGACGTCTGGCCATGCATTAGCTGTCCATGTAGTGGACGTCTGGCCATGCACTGGCTGTCCATGTAGTGGACGTCTGGACATGCACTGGCTGTCCATGTAGTGGACGTTTGGCCATGAACTGACTGTCCATGTAGTGGACGTCTGGCCATGCACTGGCTGTCCATGTAGTGGACGTTTGGCCATGAACTGACTGTCCATGTAGGGACGTGTGGCCATGCATTGGCTGTCCATGTAGTGGACGTTAGGCCATGCACTGGCTGTCCATGTAGTGGACGTCTGGCCATGGCCATGCACTGGCTGTCCATGTAGTGGACGTTTGGCCATGCACTGGCTGTCCATGTAGTGGACGTTTGGCCATGCACTGGCTGTCCATGTAGTGGACGTCTGGCCATGGCCATGCACTGCTGTCCATGTAGTGGACGTCTGGCCATGCACTGCTGTCCATGTAGGGACGTCTGGCCATGCACTGGCTGTCCATGTAGTAGACGTCTGGCCATGCACTGGCTGTCCATGTAGTAGACGTCTGGCCATGCACTGGCTGTCCATGTAGTAGACGTTTGGCCATGCACTGGCTGTCCATGTAATGGACGTCTGGCCATGCACTGGCTGTCCATGTAGTAGATGTTTGGCCATGCACTGACTGTCTGTGTATGCCTTTCCTTTCGATGACATTGAAAGATGGATTGCTGCAATCAAATTAGAAAAAAAGAATTAAAATGATATTTAGTAAGCAGACCTGCCACTGCAGTGTAAGTGATTAGTGTCCAGCCTTGAAGGCTGGAGGATTCTGGATTCGAGTCCCATCAAAGATAGAGATGTTGTATTGGTCAACACCCCACCCCCACCCCCACCCCCACCCCAGCCGGGTCCTACTTGATGTGCAGAAAGCCAAGGGCTCAAACAGGAAGTCTGGAGCCACAGTCAGTTTTTTCCCGCCTCAAAACGGGTGCGTCTCTGGTAGTGTTGCCAAAAATTTCCTGACCGACATCGCAGGTGTCCGTATCTCTCGGGCCTGTTTGACAATGAGGTTATATGACATAAGGAAGCATGGAGTATAGCCCTATCATATAGCGTCAGGCCGAACTACACAGCATCATCTTCATCATTCTCATGCTTATGAAATTGTCCAAAAGAAAAGTATTAAAATTTTTGTCCCTTCGTGCCCTATTCTCTTAGAAACCTCAGGGTTGTGTCGAGGTCGGCGGTGTTCGTAAGTTCACGCGGACTGTCTTTGGTTGGACGTGGTGGCGCCTTCTAGGTGGGGACTCTCACTCACGCTGGCCTGGAGACAAAGCAGTTGTCGTCCTCAGCAGGGTCGTGGTAGGGGATGGCCTGTGTGGACTGTCACAGGACAGACTGAACACCACCGAACTGATTCGGGAGCAGTGCGGAGTCAGCTGTGGCGGGTTACCCAATGACGGGCGAACATGGATTTCTTCCAGTGCAGGGCTGGGGCTAGCACAGGATAGATCTGCTGGTGAGGGGGGGGGGGGGGGGGGGGGGGGGGGGGGGGGGGCGGGAGCCGGAACACGACGTGATAATATGCCCCGGAGGCGGCGAGGAAAACAGGACAGGAAAACAACATTAAACAAACATCGTCCTTAAAATTATGACCCCTCCCTTTCTTTTTCTCCTTCTTCTTTCCCCCTTCCGTCTGCCCCTCCCCCCCGTCCCCATCTCCCCCCCCCCCCTCCGTCCTTCCCGTCCCTCTTCCCTTTCCCCCGTCACCATCTCCCCTCCCATCACCCTTGACCCCCTGTTTCCCCCTCCTCCGCCTTCCCCCGCGTGTCCTCTCTTCACTCCGCCCCCCCCCTCCCCCTCCCATCTCCCTCCATCTGCATCCTCTTCCTTTATCGTCCACCCTCCTCCCTCCCGTCCTGTGCTACCCCCCACCCCCCAACCCCTTTCTCTTTTAACTAATTCGAACCCCGACACCAGTTTGTGTTGACGTATAGTCGCATTTTTTTTTATTTAGGTTGCAATGTGACTAATGTAACTGTCGAGCACAAACGTGATTAGTCCTCTCTATACCCAGAGTACCAGTAGACATCTCTATACACAGAGTACCACTAGACATCTCTATATACCCACAGTACCATCAGACCTCTCTATACCCGGAGTACCATCAGACCTCTCTATACCCACAGTACCACTAGACCTCTCTATACCCAGAGTACCACTAGACATCTCTATACCCAGAGTACCACTAGACCTCTCTATACCCAGAGTACCATCAGACCTCTCTATACCCAGAGTACCACTAGACATCTCTATACACAGAGTACCCACACTAGACCTCTCTATACCCACAGTACCATCAGACCTCTCTATACCCACAGTACCATCAGACCTCTCTATACCCAGAGTACCATCAGACCTCTCTATACCCACAGTACCACTAGACATCTCTATAACCAGAGTACCACTAGAGACCTCTCTATACCCCCAGAGTACCATCAGACCTCTCTATACCCAGAGTACCACTAGACATCTCTATACACCAGCAGTACCACTAGACCTCTCTATACCCACAGTACCATCAGACCTCTTTATACCCAGAGTACCATCAAACCTCTCTATACCCAGAGTACCATCAGACCTCTCTATACCCAGAGTACCATTGACCTCTCTATACCCAGAGTACCATCAGACCTCTCTATACCCAGAGTACCATCAGACCTCTCTATACCCACAGTACCATTGACCTCTCTATACCCAGAGTACAACTAGACCTCTCTATACCCAGAGTACCATCAGACCTCTCTATACCCAGAGTACCACTGATCTCTCTACCATCAGATACCCAGAGTACCATTGGCCTCTCTATACCCACAGTACCATCAGACCTCTCTATACCAGAGTCCTAGTGAGTCACCACACCGAATCTGGACATCAGACGAAAACTATATTTGTACAGCGAATCATAAAGACCGAGCGCAGACACACATACAGACAGAAAAAAAAACAAAAAAAAAACAGACAGACAGGCAGACATAAAGACAGACAGATAGAATACGCTCTGTATTTTTGGATGAAAGATACACCTTTGAGGCCTCTATACCCACAGTAATCGCAACTGATACTCACATGGGCAACAGAATAAAAGAAACCAAACAAAACACACACTCTCAAAAGACTCAGGCATATCGTTATTTATATGAACGACTTTGAATATTAGACTAGAGTGTACCATTAAGTGGAAACATGGAGAAAAACCTCGTAAAACAGTGAGAAAGATGATAATGGAAGCCTCAGTAAAAACTGAGTAGGAAAGGAACACATTACAACTTAAAGGGAAATATAAACGTCTGCACCTGCATTACACTCTGTTACTATGTCTTAAAAACGAATCGTATTGAATTCAACTTGAACAAAAAGGTTACTCTCAATACCCACAGTACACACACACACACTCACACCCACAGTACCACACACACTCTACACCCACAGTACACACACCTCTCACACACACAGTAGAGAGAGACCTCTCTATACCCAGAGAGACCATCAGACCTCTTATAAAGGGGTACCATAAACAAGATACCCATAGTACCATCAGATGGCTAAAAAGAGCACCATCGATCATGTCAGGAAATTGACCACGTTTCTCTTATATGACTAGGCCCCAGGTGCTCTATAAACATCTTTCCTTCTGTTAAATCCTTAATCCCAACCAACCAACAAATAAACAAATCACACACTAACTAACAGACAGACACAAACAACAGACAAATCATCCCACAGTCACTGTTTTCCCACAGTTTCATTTTTAAATCTTACGAATCAAAATCTTTCCTACCAGCTTTCTTTCATTAAAATCAGTTAAAAACAAAACAAAACAATGTTTTTCATATTTTAATATTCTAAATCTTTAAACAGAAACTGTCTTATTGTCTGTTTTTGAAATCCATATAAAGCAAATGAGAACAAAAACTAGTCCTTGAAAGGGTAGTAAAAAAAGCTTTCTTGCTGTTTTTGTTTCTGTCTTTCTTTCTCTTAATTCATGTTGTATTTATTATTCAGAGAAATGGAAGTGTGTCTATTGCTGGAGATGCACGTGTTCCACAGTGTCTGTTCTGTGGGTTGCCTCATGATGACTTGACGTGGGCGCACCCTGTAATGGACTGATGCTGGTGCTGGGGCGGCAACAGGACAGACCTGGGTGTGGCTGTGTCTGGGCGAACGGGAATGAGCGGCCGAGGGTGCTGTGCCCCTGGGGGGCGGGGAGTGGTAGGGATGAGTGTGTGCGAGGTGGTAGGTGTTGTGTGTGTCGGGAGTGGTATGGGAGATGGAGGGTTGAGGGTGGGGAACAGAGAAAACAAAACACGATGAAAAAAGGGGAGGGTGTGGGGTGGGGTGGTGGTGAGTGTGGGTGTGGGTGGGGGTTTTGACATACGTGTGAATGGGTGAATCCATTCCTGAAAGTGCAAGTGACGTCTTTTTTCGACGAAAGTGCAAGTGACGTCTTTTCGACGCGCGAATGGTACGACATAGCGATACTGCCACTGCTTATCACTAATGCCACTGACCAGCGCGTTGGGCTAATGCGTAGGTCAGACATCTGCTGAGTCGTAGCCACGAGACCCTCTTCTTCAATTCTCTCATCCTAGTTGTTAATTCATTTATCCATCAGCCTAAAACCATGCGTAGTGCGGTCTCAAAACTTAGCGGATGTGGTGTAGCGTATATGGACTAGTCCGCACGCAGTGACGCCTCCTTGAAGAAGCTGAAACTGAAACTGAAACCACTGACGTATTTTGTCAACCTCACACGAATCGGTCAAAAGCGTTGGTTAATACCATTGGCCCAATATTTAGATTTGACAACGTATTCTCATCGTTTTTCATTGTCTTAGCCGAGGGCCTATGGAGTACAGATGTCCAACTCTTCCTGTGCATTCAGGGCGCAGACATTGTCAGTCGCTACAGTGTGACGCCACACTGGCTGAACGAAGGGCGCTTTGTGTTTGATACCTGTACCGCTGTCACCAGCCATTAGGTTACAATGCCGCCCTTTTATTTCATCGAGGAGCGAGAAAATAAAATTTGAAAGCAAAAAATGAAGAAGACTGTTTGCCGGGACGGAGGTGGAGAGAGAAGTTGCACACCACCTGCGACACTGCATGCATTCCACGACTGTGCAGACACCGTCCACCATCTCCATGACCATCTCGCCACTCCGTCAAGACACGTGTTACTGGTTCTGTTTCATCTCAGCGTTTTTTCTTATACTTCTGTTTACCAACCGGAAATCCCGAAACGTTTCAGGTCTGTAATGTAAGCCCCCGTATCGGTCAAGTTGTCTGCTAGGCTCTGTTCTCCTTCAGACATGGAAGGACAGTCTGGGTCAATGTTCTGTTAGGCTCTGTTCTCCTTCAGACATGGAAGGACACTCTGGGTCAGGTTTCTGATAGGCTCCTCTCTCCTTCAGACATGGAAGGACAGGGAGGACAGTGTGGGTGCCTGTCTTTCCAAGTCAATAGGTCAGAGTTCAGGGTTACAACCAGGGTAAAATAGTAGCAACAGAATTTGAGCAGATGAAAATCGTCCTGTCTCTGTTAACAAAAATGGTTCATGTCGAAAAGATGATTTTATCGTGGAGTTTGGGTCAGTAAAATAGTTCCATGCCAACTGTCAGCAAAAATAGCAGAATGATGCATGACTTGTGGACTCCTGTGTTTCTACGCCATGGGTAGGGCACAAGGATTTTGGAGTGAAAAGTCCAGCAGACGATAGGAAAATGAAGGGTCATGTGGATCGCGCTTGCACAGAAAAAGAAACGGGCATGAGACCTGCCTCAGAGTCAGGTATGGTGGTATTGGTCAGGGGCTGGACTGTGCGATGAATATGTTTTTTGGTGCCGGCTGATCTTCTGGGCAAAAGCCAAGTGCAGTTTTGAATGTAATCGAGAATAGTTATTGTTTTGAGTCTACGGTGTAACCGTGGACTCGGATCTGTACAAGCCCAAATCGTCGGTGCAGCATGTATTTTCAGCCCACTAAAAAAAACCCGGCGTCATGACAACAAGACAGCTGCCCCGATAAAACTAAAACAACGTATTTGAAATGTATGCTGCTAATAAGTTACCAGGAAAGAGCGCATGACACTGGGAAAGACCAGACTATCGGGCTCTATGGGCTGGCTTCCTATCTTGTCTTTGTCAAACTGTTTACCAGTACGAAAAACGAAAGATGCTCAAAGCATTCACCGAACGGGGAAGAAAATATATTGTGGATCCATTGGCGCCAACCTGATCACGACTGGAAACGCTCAACGGACAATGAGTGATGAACAACAGATTTCCCACGTGTCTGTAGAGGGAAATTCTCCACTGAGCGCGGTATGAAGTTATTTCTACTACTTACCAGACATTAATTCTTCAGTCCACACAGACCAGATCCTCTCCAGGACAACCAGCCGGGAGCTGAAAATACTCGGCTCCAAAACAAAGCTGGTGTTGCAGTGGGCCCCCCTACCACTGTGTTGCAGTGGGTCCCTACCACTGTGTTGCAGTGGGTCTCCTACCACTGTGTTGCAGTGGGTCCCTACCACTGTGTTGCAGTGGGTCCCTACCACTGTGTTGCAGTGGGTCCCTACCACTGTGTTGCAGTGGGTCCCTACCACTGTGTTGCAGTGGGTCCCCTACCACTGTGTTGCACTGGGTCCCCTACCACTGTGTTGCAGTGGGTCCCCTACCACTGTGTTGCAGTGGGTCTCCTACCACTGTGTTGCAGTGGGTCCCCTACCACTGTGTTGCCGTGGGTCTCCTACCACTGTGTTGCAGTGGGTCTCCTACCACTGTGTTGCAGTGGGTCCCCTACCACTGTGTTGCAGTGGGTCCCTACCACTGTGTTGCAGTGGGTCCCCTACCACTGTGTTGCAGTGGGTCCCCTACCACTGTGTTGCAGTGGGTCTCCTACCACTGTGTTGCAGTGGGTCCCCTACCACCGTGTTGCAGTGGGTCCCCTACCATTGTGTTGCAGTGGGTCCCCTACCACCGTGTTGCAGTGGGTCCCCTACCACTGTAGTGGTACATGCCATGTGAAAGATGACACACTCTCCAAGCTACGCAGCAAACAAGAACAAACTGTCAACCCAACGTCATATGGAGAAGTCAGAGCCCTCCCTGAAAGCCACTTCAGAAACACATGGAGGCAGCGTCTTCAGACAGGACCTGGAGATGATGGCATCGACCAGCTGGACAAGGGCATGGCAGGTCACC
>JADBJO010000354.1:661479-666479 GCA_016801955.1 Conus betulinus | reverse complement strand
GTCTTCGACTAGATTGGTGCAATATGTTGAGCTGATTTTGTAGGCCTGCTACTGTAGATGACATAAAGGCTAAATTCATCAGCGAAAAGCAGGAGGTACAGTTCCACATGGTTTGGCAAAAGTTGTATCCCATGCCTGCCGCCTCTGATTATGTCATTTGCAAGTTCATTAATGAAATAACTGAAGAGGATAGGGCTGCACAAACATCCTTGTTTCAGCCCCTGAAGGCATTCAAAAGAGTCAGTGAGCTGGCCACCGGCACAGCGTACACAAGATTTTATGCTAGCATACATTCCGCGCGAAGAATATTTAGCATCCTGCCCTGTACACCAGTCTTAGAGAGCACCCTCCAGAGCATTGAATGAGAGATAGCATCAAAAGCTTTATAAAAGTCAACAAAAGCAATATATAGTTTGGCGTATTTTGCAAACTGCTTCTCTATGATGGCGTACAAGGCAAAGATATGGTCCACTGTAGAGTGTCCACGCCTGAAGCCTGCTTGAGCATCAGTTATGGCAGAATGTGTCTCTGCCCATTTCATCAGCCTAGCATTCAGAACCCCTGTGAAAACTTTGCTGACACAGCTGAGCAAACTGATTCCCCTATAATTGTCAGGACTGTCTGGGTCCCCTTTTTTATGCAGTGGTACTATAATTGACTTGGTCCATTCTTTAGGGAAGATACCAGTGATGAAAATACGGTTAAAAAGTTTCAACAAAAAGGGGATCACCTGAGACCCGGCTTTCTGTAGAAATTCATTTATAACCATATCAGGCCCTGCAGACTTTCCACATTTGAGCTTACATAATGCTTGACTCACTTCCTGTTCAGTTATCATGGGGTCCAAAATTTCGTCGAAGTGCTCATAGTCAATAGCCACTTCTTGTTCATCCTCATCAATATTTTTACACCTAGATTTAACAGTCTGGAGAAAAATGATCAAACCGATTGTGTAAAAGACACCTTACCGTATACTGGCCGAGTTCTTCTGCACTGTTTAACTTCTTTCCAAAAAGTCAAGGGATCGGCCGCTGACTGCTCGAGTCTGCGTACCCTCTCTGCTCTGAAGGCACATTCTTTCACTTTGATCAAAGTTTTAAACTTTTTGTTTGAGCTATATGAGTAACTTTGTCTCTATCTGAGTGGGACCTCCTGTATCGATTCAATGCCCTGCTTGAGGCTTTTTTTTTTTTTACTGTTTCTGCACTCTAGGTCAAACCACTCACTGAACTGGGTGCCTCGCTTGGCCCTAATGGTCTTTTTCATACACTGGCCTGCCTGAAGGAGGCACCTGCAGAATGCTTCTACAGCCTTGTCTATATCTGTGTGTCTACCATCTCACATGCATCTCTAATCGCAGCCATGCGAGAGAGAGAGAGAGAGAGAGAGAGAGAGAGAGAGAGAGAGAGAGAGAGAGAGAGAGAGAAGGTGAGAGAGAATAGCTGTTCTTCTGCTTTCTGTTTTCTGGTTTTACCTCCTGTAACACACAATAAGATAAGAAAAAAAGATGTATACGTGAACTTAAAAAACAAAAAATCCATTAAAATATCTGTGAGATGCTTTCTTCGAATCAGACAAATGCTTTCTTTTTTTTTTTTCCCTTTAAAAAAAAAAAAAAAAAAAAAATAAACAAAACAAACAAAAAAAAACAAACAAAAAAAAAAAACCGGTCACAGGCCTCTTTTCACGTAATGTTCAGTTTGCCTTCTTCTGGTGGTATACTTGATTGTTTTTCTCAACCAGATGACGCAAAAGGCATTGGACAAATTTGGATGAAAAAATGGGAAGAAAAACGGAATCTAGTTTAAAGACAAAGCTGTTAAATTTTAGTGCGAATCAGAGTCGCCGATCCGGATCAAATGTCAGATCCACGATCCGTTCTTCTTTTGCTGTCCCATCTTTTGTGCCACGTCAGTAGCATTACGCCCATGCCGCTCATTTCGGCTTCCCGACCACAACACACCCAGACTTCTCCCGCCGCAACCCCGGCATCTGCGGTCCATAGGAGTAGCCAGTGTCAAGTCGTCATGAAGCAACCCACCCGAGGAGACACTGCACTGCTGCTGAGTCATTTGTGTGGCGTGCAGTGGTACCTGTTCTGATCCAGCATAAGCAGGAAACCATCAGCAGCGCCCCCTACTGGCGACAATATTTGCTTAGTGGCGGAGCAGTGTGAGTGTGCGTCCCCTTTCGGAGAGCGTCGTCCCCCGTCCGTCCAGTGACCTCAGTACGAAGTCACCGAGGCTACAGACGCGGAGAGGAAATCAAAACTGAGGTCACCGTGAGGATATGGCATGAAAAAGTTTACAGAAATGAATACTGAGGTCACCATGAGAGCATGACATGAAAGGTTAGAGAATTTAAGACTTTGTTTATATTCACTAATGAGGATGGATCTGATGAAGACGATGCTACATGACAGGGGTGTGCTGTGCGCTTTCCTTCATGACATATTCTGGCATCAACCAGGCCCGAGAGATACAGACACCTGCAGTCTTGATCAGGATATTTGAGCAAACGATCTCACGCATCCATTTACTGGAAGAAATTGGACAGCGTGATATCTCTCTCTTTCCAGCTGAGCCCGCAGCAAACTCAACTCTGGGTTGGTGTCGGTTGGGGCAGAAAACCCCCATAAATAAATGACTCGGATGAGAATCGAACTCACGACCTCCCAGCCGGATATCTGCCAGGCTAACGACTATGCCACGGCGGCCGGTTGATTTTGACAAAGATATGTGGGAAAACAGAACGAGGCCCACGAACAAACCCATTAAACTTTGATGCTAAGCAGTGGTGCGGATTCCGATAATTTCATTCTGCATCAACCGGATAAGTGAAGAATGACTCTATGTTCATAGTTTCATATTTGGCCACCCCATACAAACTAGTCCCCCAAAAATCCATTCTGATACTTCTCACTCAGACACTAAGAAAACAAAAAAAAAAAAAAAAAACAAAAAAAAACCAACAAAACCCCCCCCCCCCGAATTTTTCTATGCATGGGAGAAAGATAGCATTATATTTACAACGAAAGAAACGCTTTTAAATCCCCAAAGAAGGGTAACAAAGACCTTGAACATCAAGGTATGCTTGTTTCCCTCCAGTGATGATGGGGGAGTAAAGCAAAGGAACACATTTCCCCTCTTTTCAAATAGGTTAAAAGAAAACTCACCCAGGCCAAACTAGTCTGATATATGGTCTCTTTGTATTCCGTGCTAGCAGATCTGTACCCCCCCCCCCCCCCCCCCCCCCTCCCCCCCCCCCCCCCCCCCCCCCCTTCTCCTGTGCCAATACCTGCCATCGATGAAGCGAGCAGCGGAAGACACAAACCCTACACGAACGTGGATCTGATATCGGGTGAAACGGACCGTGTCTGGCACACAACGGGAGAATACATAGCCAGACCGCAGCCCCCTCCTCCTTCTCTTCCCTCCCCTCCCCCCTCCGCCTCGCCTCCCACCTCTCCCTGGAAGAACAAAAGAGGACGTGTCAGTGCTTGGCTCAGATGACGTTTCCCCGACAGCCCCGGCTAATCCTCCTGATTTATGACCTGAGGTGTGCATTTCCTACCCCCTCCCTCCCTCCCCTCACCCCCTCCACCCCCATCTCCCATGACTCCACTCAGCTGCAAGAACGAGGTAAGGGAGGGGGAGGACACGTAAGGGGTGTGGGATGGAGAGGACAGGAGTTGGGAGTGAGGAGGAGGAGGAGGAGAGACAACGGAGGGGGGGGGGGGGGGGGGGGAGGAGGGTGGTGTTGCTGGTCGGGTGGGTGGTGGATTTGAACGTGCAAGGGGTTCGGGTACTGTTTCAGGCGCTCTGTTACACGGCGGAGGGAGGAAAAGGCGTGTGGTGGGGGTGGGGGTGGGGGGGGTTGGGTGGAGGGGTTGGAAGGAGGGAGAGAAGGGTGGGGAAAGGTGGACTTAGCTGTTCTCCCTTTGTTGGAGGCGAAGGGGGGGAAGCTAAGACCACACTCATGACCAAATTATGCACGCGATGGAACTCGCTCGATTTAATGCACACTTATTTGCAAACAATGACGACCCTGCAACGAAACCAAACGAGCAAGCAAACAAACACACACATAAACAGACAATTCATCCATCTCTAAACAATAGCACCAAACAAGCGAGAGCTTATGGCGTGTTCAAAATGTGTCCAGTCTACCTTATGGCGTGTTCAAAATGTGTCCAGTCTACCTAGGTGGCATAAACGGAAATACGTGACTTTGAATATAAAAATCACGAGCATGAATTACAATAAAACGAACTCGACAACAGTGAACAAAAGCCGAATCATTCACTTGAAAAACAGACTCTGTGATTTGTATAAAAACAAACAAAAAAAGCGAAAACAAGCCAAGAAACACACCGATGCAAAATTAGTACACGCTCCGTTTCTTCCTCCACCGCCTCTCCTCCCCAGCATATAGAGAACTCTAGGCTGAATTTCAATTGAATAAACAAACAAAAACTAAATAGGTGCTTTGGGAGAGCGCGGACTTCTACAAGGTTTACACAGTCCTCTGGGTTAAAAAAAAATACCGCCTATTTACGTCACAAGGGTTTTGATAAAATGTGACGATGTTGACGGCTAAGCCTGTGCATATGTGGAGTCGACTTGCCACGTCGTGATCAAGAGCTGCCGTCTGTATTGTTTCACTTTGACGTCATGCTGTCCATGTAACGTGTTCAATCCGATGGTAACTGTCAATCCTTTGTGACGTTACAGCAACAGTCACCATCCTGGATCTTCATTTTAATCCAGATCCAGACCACAGGCGCGCCCAAGAGGTTAGTGGCTTGACCTATAGGAGATATTCCCTCTTTTGACGAAGTTTGGTCATTACAGGTTCAGTACGTTTTGCCTAACCCTGCTGACAAACCAAGAGAAGTAGGGGAAATGGTAACAATCCACAATGATATGGTTCTGTGGACCTCCATGCCCTACTCTCATAGTGACTTCAGTAATGATGTCCTCTCCATGTCTATGGCCTTG
>JADBJO010000354.1:646479-658979 GCA_016801955.1 Conus betulinus | reverse complement strand
CTAAAAGTCCTTCAATTTCAAAGTGGAAGCATCTGCCAAGATCGTAGAGTCTTTCTCGTCATACCTCAGGTTTTTTCAACTTTGGCGATAAGCTGACAAAGTGTAAACGTGTGTTAAGAAGTGTCTGCCATGCATAAGTTAATTTTTACAGTGGCAGTAGGCAAACAGTGTAGTAGAGTTTCAACAGCAGTAGAATATTATTGGACACATCAGATGTGGCACAGAAACAAACATCTGGCGTTCTTCATTCATCAAGATATCAGACATACCTAATCTGAATCGTTAAGCTCTGTGCGTTGCACGTACATGTGTTTTGCCTGTTTGCATGCATGCCTGTCTGTCTGTCTGTCTCTCTCTCTCTCTCTCTCTCTCTCTCTCTCTGTGCCTGCGCGAGGAGGGGGGGGGGAGAGAAGGGTAAAGTGTTGAGGAGTAACAAGCGTGACGCAATGTTCTGCTTCAACGCCGCGTCTGTAAAGAAAACCACCAGGCTGTGTGCCGCTCGTTTGCTTCCTGCTATTACCAGTATGAGACACTGAGGGGGCATGTGGAGAGAGAGAGAGAGAGAGAGAGAGAGAGAGAGAGAGAGAGAGAGAGAGAGAGAGAGAGAGAGAGAGATGCGAATGTTGATTCAGTTAGACCAAGGCCCATAACTGAAGGGGATGGGGACACACATATAGAAAACATATTACCAACATCCTGCAGCTGGTAACACAATAACATCCACATTAAAGAAGACAAATACCATGAGGACGGGGGGGGGGGGGGGGGGGGGGTAGATGGATAGATAGATAGAGAGAGACAGAGACAGAGAGAGAGAGAGAGAGACAGATCTTGGATTCATTAACAAGTCTCGGCTGATTATGTGGCTGCACATGGACTTTATACAAGCAAAGTAACTCTAACGCAAATGACAACACGAATCAGGACACAAGACGGACTTCCGGTAACGCTCAGGAGTTATTAGCTGTCCCTTTGTCTGTCTCTCCTCCAATCGACCCAAAATCAGCCACATCAAAAGTCATCCGGGAATAAGGTTGGCACCACATCGTCATGAGCTGTTCCCTGTTTACAAGGAACAGCGTTTAGTTGGAAACAGTGAAAGAGTAGCAGCTGCAGCGCGCCGGTCGCACAAAACCGACCTCACCGATCTCATGCCGAGTGCCGCCATGTCAGACGCAGTGTGGGAGCCTGCTTTCTCACTTCTCATCTAGATATGCCTACGACAGCGAGTCGATTTTTCAGAGACCGCAGGTGAGAGAAACAGCAGCATTGGCACCATCACAGGAGTACCGAAAGCTCGTGGTTTTTAGATTATATACCCAGTCATGAAATAGGCCAGGGGAACAAACATGCTGACTTTGTGGGGCGTCCTGTTCACCCTTTGAAATCACATTTGTTATGAGAGACAAAAAACGGGCAGTAAAAGCCATCAACAGGGCTGCGAATGGAAAAACACACCCATTGACGCTGATTCGCAAGAAACAGAGCACCGCCAAACAAACCTTGGACGCGAGTTCCAGTGCCAAAGAGACGATGGAACTGCCAAGGACAAAAGATGGTGATCCTTCAAGCCGGGAGACAGGAAGGAACTTTGTTTAAAAATCCGGTCCCCAGTTTCAGCTGCCATGAACAACGAACACAGGACGGTGGATAGCACAACTACCACCAGGAAATGATGGAGGGAAGAGGTGTGCAAAGTGATTGTTGGCAGGTCACACCTCAGCAATTACCACGAGGAAATGATGGAGGGAAGAGGTGTGCAAAGTGATTGTTGGCAGGTCACACCTCAGCAGTTACCACGAGGAAATGATGGAGGGAAGAGGTGTGCAAAGTGATTGTTGACAGGTCACACCTCAGCAATTACCACGAGGAAATGATGGAGGGAAGAGGTGTGCAAAGTGATTGTTGACTGGTCACACCTCAGCAATACCCACGAGGAAATGATGGAGGGAAGAGGTGTGCAAAGTGATTGTTGACAGGTCACACCTCAGCAATTACCACGAGGAAATGATGGAGGGAAGAGGTGTGCAAAGTGATTGTTGACAGGTCACACACCTCAGCAATTACCACGAGGAAATGATGGAGGGAAGAGGTGTGCAAAGTGATTGTTGACAGGTCACACCTCAGCAATTACCACCAGGAAATGATGGAGGGAAGAGGTGTGCAAAGTGATTGTTGACTGGTCACACCTCAGCAATTACCACACAGGAAATGATGGAGGGAAGAGGTGTGTAAAGTGATTGTTGACAGGTCACACCTCAGCAGTTACCACGAGGAAATGATGGAGGGAAGAGGTGTGCAAAGTGATTGTTGACAGGTCACACCTCAGCAATTACCACGAGGAAATGATGGAGGGAAGAGGTGTGCAAAGTGATTGTTGACAGGTCACACCTCAGTAAGTGCATCCTCACTGTGATGTGTGGTATGGGGGCACAGTAGCGTCTAAAATCAATGAACAGTTATGACCGCTGCTATCCTCAGGATCACCACTGTTTTCCTGAGGATCACCACTGTTTTCCTGAGGATCACCACTGTTTTCTGAGGAGGATCACACTGTTTTCTGAGGATCACCACTGTTTTCCTGAGGATCACCACTATCACCACTGTTTTCCTGAGGATCACCACTGTTTTCCTGAGGATCACCACTGTTTTCCTGAGGAGGATCACCACTGTTTTCCTGAGGATCACCACTGTTTTCCTGAGGATCACCACTGTTTTCCTGAGGATCATCGCCACTGTTTTCCTGAGGATCACCACTGTTTTTCCTGAGGAGGATCGCCACTGTTTGCCTGAGGAGGATCGTCAGTTTTCCTGAGGAGGATCACCACTGTTTTCCTGAGGATCACCACTGTTTTCCTGAGGATCACCACTGTTTTCCTGAGGAGGATCACCACACTGTTTTCCTGAGGATCACCACTGTTTTCCTGAGGATCGTTTTCCTGAGGATCGCCACTGTTTTCCTGAGGATCGCCCACTGTTTTCCTGAGGAGGATCACCACTGTTTTCTGAGGATCATCACTGTTTTCCTGAGGATCACCACTGTTTTCCTGAGGATCGCCACTGTTTTTTCTGAGGAGGATCGCCACTGTTTTCCTGAGGATCACCACTGTTTTCTCCTGAGGATCACCACTGTTTTCCTGAGGATCACCACTGTTTTCCTGAGGATCACCACTGTTTTCCTGAGGATCACCACTGTTTTGCCTGAGGATCGCCACTGTTTTCCTGTTTTCCTGAGGATCACCCCACTGTTTTCCTGAGGATCACCATTGTTTTCCTGAGGATCAACACTGTTTTCCTGAGGAGGATCAATCGCCACTGTTTTCCTGAGGATCACCACTGTTTTGCCTGAGGATCACCACTGTTTTCCTGAGGAGAATCGCCACTGTTTTTCCTGAGGAGGATCGCCACTGTTTTCCTGAGGATCGCCACTGTTTTCCTGAGGAGGATCACCACTGTTTGCCTGAGGATCGCCACTGTTTTCCTGAGGAGGATCGCCACTGTTTTCCTGAGGAGGATTGCCACTGTTTTTCCTGAGGAGGATCACCACTGTTTTTGCCTGAGGAGGGTCGCCACTGTTTTCCTGAGGAGGATTGCCACTGTTTTCCTGAGGAGGATCACCACTGTTTTCCTGAGGAGGGTCGCCACTGTTTTCCTGAGGAGGATCGCCACTGTTTTCCTGAGGAGGGTCACCACTGTTTGCCTGAGGAGGGTCGCCACTGTTTTTTTCCTGAGGAGGATCGCCACTGTTTTCCTGAGGAGGATTGCCACTGTTTTCCTGAGGAGGATCGCCACTGTTTTCCTGAGGAGGATCGCCACTTTTCCTGAGGAGGATCGCCACTGTTTGCCTGAGGAGGGTCGCCACTGTTTTCCTGAGGAGGATCGCCACTGTTTTCCTGAGGAGGATTGCCACTGTTTTCCTGAGGAGGATCGCCACTGTTTTCCTGAGGAGGATTGCCACTGTTTTCCTGAGGAGGATCACCACTGTTTGCCTGAGGAGGGTCGCCACTGTTTTCCTGAGGAGGATCGCCACTGTTTTCCTGAGGAGGATTGCCACTGTTTTCCTGAGGAGGATCACCACTGTTTGCCTGAGGATCGCCACTGTTTTCCTGAGGAGGATCACCACTGTTTGCCTGAGGAGGGTCGCCACTGTTTCCTGAGGAGGATCACCACTGTTTTGCCTGAGGAGGGTCGCCACTGTTTTCCTGAGGAGGATTGCCACTGTTTTCCTGAGGAGGATCACCACTGTGAGGAGGGCCGCCACTGTTTGCCTGAGGAGGGTCGCCACTGTTTTCCTGAGGAGGATCGCCACTGTTTTCCTGAGGAGATCACCACTGTTTTCCTGAGATCACCACTGTTTGCCTGAGGAGGATCGCCACTGTTTTCATTTGGATCACCACTGTTTTCCTTAGGATCACAACTGTTTTCCTGAGGATCACCACTGTTTTCCTCAGGATCACCACTGTTTCCCTCAGGATCACCACTGTTTCCCTCAGGATCACCACTGTTTCCCTCAGGATCACAACTGTTCTCGCAGTTTTCCTGGAGGATGATATCTGTTTTCCCTATCTTTCCTCAGTATCACAAATGTTTTTTTCCTATTTCCTTCGGGATAATAACTACTTTCCTTGTTTTCCTGAGGAAAAGGATATCATCTGGAGGAACACTGCTATAACAGGGATACCAGTGATGATCGCTATTTTCTCTGACAAGTACATGCGCACAGGTATCGCTGATGTCACTTCACAGACTGCCGGCTTGAATGGTCTAAACAGCAGTGCTCATTAGGATCACAAGTACTTTCCCTAGTTCAGCTGTTTTCCTTTCAGATAAATCCGGTTTTCTCTTTAAAACATAGGGGAGTTTGTTGCGATCCTTGGTGATTAACAAATTGTGAACTGAGAAAAAGCAGGAAAAAACATTTTTCACCCAATGAGAAATGTTGCGATGTCATTGTGTAACAGCATAACACTGTTCCTTTGAAGGGTAGTTTTCCAGGAAGATGAGGAAAACAGCTATCATCAGCCTATGAAGATAGAATGCCCCCCACTGGGCAGAGCCTTCCTCCCCTGAGACTGATACGTCATGGCACCGTTATCACAGACATTCAAAACCAAGCGATGGAGGAGCGAGAAATGCAGACATAAACGTGCCTTCAGCCCAGCCCCACAAACTTACGAAACTGAGTAACGACCAGACATGTTTAAAACTACATTGATTCTGAAACCTTAGCGGCATTTTTATCTTGCGTCTGTAAGTGTGCGTGGATAGAATAATACATCGTACAGGAAAGCTCTTCTGAGATATGGAATTGCTCAAAATATCACTCTCACGTATTTAGAAGAATCGTGCAGGTGACATGTTCATGATCTTACGAGAGGATCGAAAAAAACAGGGTTTTTTCTCAGAAAAGGAACAAGCATAAGTAATGATGTATTGATGTGAATAAATGATAAGCCGATATATGATGAAACTGCAGCATTACAGAAATGGATACAATTTTGGTGATAAACAATAAACAGGCACACCATAACCAATGTTAAGCTTCAAACTCAACAGCAAGAAAGGTAGACTTTTACAAAGACCTCCAGGGAACTCTTCAAGACAATGAATGCGATTCACTTTGGTCGCAGGCGATTCCACAGCAGACTGCTGCCGTTGCTGTCCTCCCTCGCTCCCAACCGGCAGCACCAGCTCTGAAGGAAATGGAAGCTGACACAGATATGTGTGACGTCTGGAGAACACAACACCTGGAGGAAAGCAAGAATACACATGGTCTCGCCTCAACCCGTTCACTGTTCGATGAAATGGTTGCACATTTTGTAATAATGCATCTATGGTTAACAACGTCGAAACACAAATTGACACATTTCCCTTCTGCTTTCAGGCTAGCAAGAGTGAAGACAGGATCAGACATGCTTAAAAGTGGACCAAGATGTTTAGACTCGATGCACAATGATTAGGACCAAATGGTTTCTGGAGGACCACATTGTAGGGCCGAAACTCTTGTCTGAAAGATGTTTCTTCTCTGATGTCTTTCTGCTGTCTGGCTGTCCTTGGGGTTTTTCCTACGTACATTTCAACTGAATATCATAATCGTGACCCACGCACATCATGAGGCATGCTGAATGTGAAAATCAAACAGTTTATATTCAGTATTCAACCCGGCGATTTTTCAAGATAACAGGTATTAAAAAAAAACTTGCGGAAAAAAAAACTGGCAAAAGTGGAATCAAAATTGGAAACAGATCTTTTGAAGATGGAGTTGCAGGGAAAATGTACATGACGAAAAGTGGCCTGCACCTGCTCGGACTCTAGCTAACGCCAGGCGAACAAAGAAGACCAAGATGAAAATAGGATAGAAGGTGAAAAGAATATTTATTTTGTCTGATTGACAACGGATAAAACATATGATACGATAACTTAAATGTAGCATAGATATCAAAATAACTCTTTAGAAGTGCTTGAAGAAGATAACAGACAACATAAAGACAGAGGGAGCAAAGTTCCACAAATACAAAGACAATTAAAGATCATTTTTCTAAAGACGAAAATATTCACAGCTCAACCGATGAGGAGAAAGTCGAGCGAAAAACACTTGTCACAGTTAAACTCTTAGCAGCATTCAGTCTGTGAAAGAATGATTCAGCACGAGAAAGCGACAGAGTAAACATTTCTGGAATGAACTGCTCGTACCATTGATTACATGCCCCAGTCAGTAAACAGAGAGGAACCCATAACAAGTTAAAAAAGGGAACTGTACCTGTGCATAGGGGGAAAGTGCTGGACGGGAATCTATCACAGTACACAGCTGTAGCTGTGGACGGGAATCTATCACAGTACAGAGCTGTAGCTGTGGTGTACACTGACTGGACGGGAATCTATCACAGTACACAGCTGTAGCTGTGGTGGACACTGACTGGACGGAATCTATCACAGTACAGAGCTGTAGCTGTGGTGAACACTGACTGGACGGGAATCTATCACAGTACAGAGCTGTAGCTGTGATGGACACTGACTGGACGGGAATCTATCACAGTACAGAGCTGTAGCTGTGGACGGGAATCTATCACAGTACAGAGCTGTAGCTGTGATGGACACTGACTGGACGGGAATCTATCACAGTACACAGCTGTAGCTGTGGTGGACACTGACTGGACGGGAATCTATCACAGTACACAGCTGTAGCTGTGGTGTACACTGACTGGACGGGAATCTATCACAGTACAGAGCTGTAGCTGTGGTGTACACTGACTGGACGGGAATCTATCACAGTACAGAGCTGTAGCTGTGGACAGGAATCTATCACAGAACAGAGCTGTAGCTGTGGTGTACACTGACTGGACGGGAATCTATCACAGTACACAGCTGTAGCTGTGGTGTACACTGACTGGACGGAATCTATCACAGTACACAGCTGTAGCTGTGGTGTACACTGACTGGACGGGAATCTATCACAGTACACAGCTGTAGCTGTGGTGTACACTGACTGCACGGGAATCTATCACAGTACAGAGCTGTAGCTGTGGTGAACACTGACTGCACGGGAATCTATCACAGTACAGAGCTGTAGCTGTGGTGTACACTGACTGCACGGGAATCTATCACAGTACAGAGCTGTAGCTCTGGTGAACACTGACTGGACGGGAATCTATCACAGTACAGAGCTGTAGCTGTGGTGTACACTGACTGGACGGGAATCTATCACAGTACAGAGCTGTAGCTGTGGTGGACACTGACTGGACGGGAATCTATCACAGTACAGAGCTGTAGCTGTGGTGTACACTGACTGGACGGGAATCTATCACAGTACAGAGCTGTAGCTGTGGTGTACACTGACTGGACGGGAATCTATCACAGTACAGAGCTGTAGCTGTGGACGGGAATCTATCACAGTACACAGCTGTAGCTGTAGTGTACACTGACTGGACGGGAATCTATCACAGTACAGAGCTGTAGCTGTGGTGTACACTGACTGGACGGGAATCTATCACAGTACAGAGCTGTAGCTGTGGACGGGAATCTATCACAGTCAGAGCTGTAGCTGTGGTACACTGACTGGACGGGAATCTATCACAGTACACAGCTGTAGCTGTGGACGGGAATCTATCACAGTACAGAGCTGTAGCTGTGGTGTACACTGACTGGACGGGAATCTATCACAGTACAGAGCTGTAGCTGTGGACGGGAATCTATCACAGTACAGAGCTGTAGCTGTGGTGTACACTGACTGCACGGGAATCTATCACAGTACAGAGCTGTAGCTGTGTACACTGACTGGACGGGAATCTATCACAGTACAGAGCTGTAGCTGTGTGTACACTGACTGGACGGGAATACACAGTACAGAGCTGTACGGGAATCTATCACAGTACAGAGCTGTAGCTGTGGTGTACACTGACTGGACGGGAATCTATCACAGTACAGAGATGTAGCTGTGGACGGTAATCTATCACAGTACAGAGCTGTAGCTGTGGTGTACACTGACTGGACGGGAATCTACACAGCACAGAGCTGTAGCTGTGGACGGGAATCTATCACAGTACAGAGCTGTAGCTGTGGTGGACACTGACTGGACGGGAATCTATCACAGTACAGAGCTGTAGTGGACGGGAATCTATCACAGTACAGAGCTGTAGCTGTGGTGGACACTGACTGGACGGGAATCTATCACAGTACAGAGCTGTAGCTGTGGACGGGAATCTATCACAGTACAGAGCTGTAGCTGTGGTGTACACTGACTGGACGGGAATCTATCACAGTACAGAGCTGTAGCTGTGGACGGGAATCTATCACAGACAGTACAGAGCTGTAGCTGTGGTGTACACTGATTGGACGGGAATCTATCACAGTACAGAGCTGTAGCTGTAGCTGTAGCTGTGGTGTACACTGACTGGACGGGAATCTATCACAGTACAGAGCTGTAGCTGTGGACGGGAATCTATCACAGACAGTACAGAGCTGTAGCTGTGGTGTACACTGACTGGACGGGAATCTATCACAGTACAGAGCTGTAGCTGTGGTGGACACTGACTGGACGGGAATCTATCACAGTACAGAGCTGTAGCTGTGGACTGACTGGACGGGAATCTATCACAGTACAGTGGACGGGAATCTATCACAGTACAGAGCTGTAGCTGTGATGGACACTGACTGGACGGGAATCTATCACAGCACAGAGCTGTAGCTGTGGTGGACACTGACTGGACGGGAATCTATCACAGTACAGAGCTGTAGCTGTGTGTACACTGACTGGACGGGAATCTATCACAGTACAGAGCTGTAGCTGTGGTGGACACTGACTGGACGGGAATCTATCACAGAACAGAGCTGTAGCTGTGGTGGACACTGACTTTAAGACACTCACTGAAGCAATCCTCAGACTACAAAGCATCATAAAACCTATTGTTAATGAAGACTAAACAGGCTTTGTAGAAGTAAGGCACAGAGCCTTTCACATTAGGTGATTTGATGACATAACTAAATATCTTAAGGGAAAAAAAAACCCAGAAACCCTTAATGCGTTTGGACTGTACGAAAGCATTCAATATTCTTTCAACAAAATATGTGGAGGAAACACTTAATAACTTTACATTTCAGGACGTTGATATTAACTATTCTAAAAAAAAAATCCCAGAAGGGTGCTCTAAATAGAAGACATTTATCAGCATGATTTCTCATCAAAGACAGAGTTGAGCAAGAATGCCCACTGAGCTTCATTCCCTTTGTCACTGCAGTTCAATGATTCATTTTTTTAAAAACGAGAAACAAGCTTAAAAGGAATAGACATCGTTGGCACAGACACGGACGCTTCAGCCCATAGAATAACAGACGACGCTAGTCTGACAATGAAAAATGAGAATCACATTCAACTCACGTGTGACAAAATTGAACAGTTTCAAGAATTCTCATGTCCAAGACACAAATGAATGAAACTCAGAAGCATGTGGATGGATTAAGAGACTACCTTATCACGTCGATGGATGAAATGAAAATATTACATATTTTTTTTTCTGCTGAGCAAGGCGCGTCCAATGATAGAACTGGAAAGGCGAAGAAGAGAATGTAATTGGAACCGTTTAAAAAACGGGAAAGACGGAAGCCATTATCATACGGAAAAGTAGTGCTTACATTGGTATCATTATTGTTGCAGCTAACACACACACTGCAAATCTTGATAATGCTTGAAAAAAAAACGTTACTTACCTAAACCCCAGCATACACGGAAAAGAAAAAAACACAAAAGAACATTTGGAAAAAGAGGAGCTCTCAACCTAGCCAGTTTTCGGAAAGATGGCTACAAATGATAAACACAAAAAACCAACACATAACGTTTCTTGTTAAATGGGGAGGAAAACTTATAAAAGAATAGACTAGATAGACTAGATTTAGCACACGAAAACTTGCAAAACGGCTATTTGCACTTTTTAATGAAAAAAAAAAAAAACCACCTACGCTAAACAAAATACGAATCCAAAATTCAACAACACTCTGAAAATATGGAACAAGTTGGGTAACTCTTGCTCCCATGATGAGATAATTATACTCCGAACGAATGCTGTTACAACATCGAATCACCTAGCGCAAACACCGGCATTGAGCACACCGAACAAACAAGGAGACATCCTCAGAAAGGGCGTTCCATGCCTGCCCATTGCCCCTGTATCTGACCCAGGTAGCCCACACAGAAACATCAACTAGAGAAATCAACAAACACAAATTAGCTTTGATCAAGACCTGCACAGCCTATTGGATCTTGAATATCGTCAAACAGAACACATCAACGAACAGAATCCAAAGACAGGTAAACCTCGGTTTATGTGGTATGAAATGGAAAACTGAAATGCGGCAGGGAACAGTTTGCAGTAAAATAAAAGCTGGATAACTCTGGCTTTCATTGCAAGGTAAACAAAAGCAGCGAACCACACCAAGCTTGACCCTGAAGACCTCTAACACCGATTCATTGCAAGCATGTGTGTTTGTATGTATGTGTGTGTGTGGAGGGGGGTGGGAGGGAGGAGGGGGGGTGGGGGGGAGTGAAAACTGAGAGCAAGATGAGAGAGAGAGGTAGGGCACGCATGTAGCGTTTCAGTGTGAGTGAAATACGAGCTTCTAACAGAGGCATGTCCTCTATGACTTACGCCAAAACATTTCCAGACGCTTTAAAACATGGCATGTACATGGAATTTCTCTTGGGATCATGTGATTTAATTGCTCGTGAAGGGAAAAAAATCAGTCTTACCTCCATCCTGTCTATGCCCTCCCCCACTCCCCTGCTCCCCCACCCCAGTCCCCATCTCCGTCGTCTCTCTCATGTCTTTGGTAATTTCTTACCAAATAGCTTTCTTTCACGTTTTAATTTTGCTTATAGCCGAGCTGCTGTGTGGTCTAAATTACATCTCGTCTCAGCTCTCTCTCTCTCTCTCTCTCTCTCTCTCTCTCTCTCTCTTCTGTCTCTCTCTGTAGGTCTGTCTGTCGCTCTTTCTCTCTCTCTCTCTCTCTCTCTCTCTCTGTTCTCATCTCTTCTCTCTCTCTCTCTCTCTCTCTCTCTCTCTCTCTCTCTCTCTCTCCTCTCTCTCTCTCTCCTCTTCTGTCTGCCTGTCTGTCTGTCAGTCTCTCTCTCTCTCTCTGTCTGTCTCTCTGTCTCTGTCTCTTCTCTTTGTCTCTCTGTCCCTCTCTGTCTCTCTGTCTCTCTTCTCTCTTCTCTTCTCTCTCTCTCTCTCTCTCTCTCTCTCTCCCCTTCTCTTTCTGTCTGTCTCTCTATCTGTCTGTCTGTCTGTCTCTCTATCTGTCTCTGTCTCTCTGTCTGTCTGTCTGTCGGTCTGTTCTGTCTCTCTGTCTGTCTCGGTCTCTCTCTCTCTCTCTCTCATGCTCTCTCTCTCTCTCTAAATCCATGGAAAACACCCATCCCAAATTCACATAATAATGCCCATGCCCAGTTTCGCATGTTAATACCCATGTCGAAATTCACACGATTATACCCATTTCAAATTCCACACAATAACAGACATGTCAAATTTCACATGATAATACTCATGCCAAATTTCACACGATAGTACCCATGCCAAATCTCACACGATAATACCCATGTCGCACTTCACACGATTATATCCATGTAAAAGTTTACTCGATAACAGCAATGTCAAATTCAACACGACGATACACATGTCAAATTTCACACAATAATACACATGTCAAATGCGATGATACTCATGTCAAATTTCGCATGATAATACCCATGTCAAATTTCATACCATAATACCCACGTCAAATTTCACACCATAATATCCAATTTGACACGAGAAAACCCATGCCAAATTTCACATGATACCAGCCGCCGTGGCGAAGTGGTTAGCGTCGCGCACTCCCCGCTGGGAGGTCGTGGGTTGGAATCCCATCAGAGTCATGTGAGTTTTTCTGCCCCAACTGGCTCCTACCCAGAGTTGAGTTTGCTGCTGGCTCAGTTGGAAAGACTGGGACCACACAGTCGAGTTTCATCCACT
>JADBJO010000354.1:623979-626479 GCA_016801955.1 Conus betulinus | reverse complement strand
ATTAAAAAGGAGATTAAAAAAACACCAACAAACTTGTTTCAAGCTCTCTGCTCTCTTCCCTGAAGAGAGCAGAGAGCTTGAAACAAGTTTGTTGGTGTTTTTTTAATCTCCTTTTTGCTACTCTACCCCTTCCCCCCCCCCAACCTAACACTCTCTTCTCTCCTTCCTATCTAACAAAGGTGCGAGTCTCCATGTTGGAATCGGAAAGACAGAATCTGAGGAAGCAAGCTGCTTATATGAAAAAGAAAAATCATGAGTAAAAGAGAAAGATAGTACCCAAGATGAAGTCTAAACAGTCTAGAGATTAATCATGCATGAACAAGATAGTTCTCTTCTACCCTCCACCTCCTTCTTCTTTCTCCCCTTCAGTGTTCAGCCAGTATTGACGCTACAATTATCGTCGTCATATTTTCAAAAGAAAAATGAAATATTCCTCCTCTTATTTTTTCTTCGTTTTCATCATCTGTCACTCTTATTGCTTTTTGTTACCATTATTACTATCGTCATCATTGTCACTTCAATTCCCATGATCCCCTTCTTGACAGCCTCGTTTTCATCCAACACCCATTTTGCGCCGAAGATGAGAAGATAAGTGGTTGTTCGTTCTTCGTTTTCGTTGTCCTAGTGTTGTTTGTTTTTGCCTGAGGAAGACCCAAGAGGTCGAAATGCATTGCGTTTTGTTCTGTAATCTGTTTGTATCGTCTGGCGGAACTTACACCGTTTCTTTTTCAAGATAGTTATCGTCTTCATAGGTGAGACGGCAAGGAGTCGATCTTTCCGCAGAACGGTCAACCTTCGTTTTTGTCCCCCGTGTTCCAAAAATACTCATGTCCTCTGATTGGTGGGCGAAAATCTCGACATTCACACTCGCGGTTGATACACAGACAAATCACGATGACATTTTAAACGCATAGTGTCTAATTCAGCGTTATACAGCCAAATATCACTATCAATATAAATGAGATAATGTTGTCTGTGTAGGTTTTAGACCACAAGCAAAGATTCACCCATGATAAATTGCCTTTATTCATTTCCCTGTGTTACGCTTTTTGATTGGTCCACGAAAAAATCGTAATTTTCATTCTGTATAGGACACACACACACACACACGGACACACACACCCCAACACACACACACACACACACACACACAGATCACCGCTGAGTTTGCCTACATGCTCATCGGAGTGATTTGCTTGTTGCACGTGCAAAGATGTCAGACTGGCTGTCACAAAGTTCTCACACATCTTTCCTGTCAGCGACCCAACAGACGAATCATCGGGGCAGCGAATCTTCAGTTTTGCTGTGTTGGAGGTTCATGGAAGTCAGTTTTCGAACTTTAAAACATTGAGTTCCACTTCCAGTGTTCTAAGTCGTGGCATACTGAATCGGTCGTGCATGCACAGTATGGAGGAATATGAGTGGAATGAGCGGGGGTATGAGTGGAAATCTTTCGCGTCTCCTGACTGCATGTTGTCAAGAGTAGCAGGTAAACAGAATGTTAAGATAAAGTTCATCTGGTCTGTTTTCCCACAGCAAAATGAAATGGTGTTTGATTGTAATGGTGATAACAATAATAATAGTAATGATGATAATGATTATGATAATAAAAATAACAATTATAACAATACATTGTTATTATTATTATTATTGTTACTATTGTTTTTTATTGTGTGTGCATAATGATATCTGTAAAAAGATCGTTCTATGCGAATGAAGGAAGGCCTGAATGTTGCATGAAAACGCAAAGAGTAGTTTTCAATTAGAACTGCGCTATATGAATACTGTTTACTAAAACCACCACCACTACTACAACTAGGCCTACTGCGACTTTAACTGCTACTACTGCTACCACTCATACTACTATTGTTGCTGTAGTTATCAACAATGCTTGTGCTACCACCACTACTACTGCTACTGCTGCTGCTGCTGCTACTACTACTACTACTACTACTACTACTACTACTGTTGCTATAATTATTTTTAACCATGATTTTACTACTACTACTTCCACCACCACGACTTTGACTACTACTACAACTATAATTGTTGCTATTAACAATGATTTTACTACTACTACTACTACTACTACCACTACTACTACTACTACTACCACTACTACTACTACTACTACTACTGTTGCTATTGTTATTATTAACGATTTTACCACCATCACACCACTACTACTACTACTACTACTACTACCACCACCACCACCACCACCACCACTACCACTACTACTACTAGCACCACCACCACCACCACCACCACTAATACTCCTGCCGTTACCACTAAAATTTACAATAATATGACAATAGTAATAACAATGATAATAGGAGTAATAATAATGATGATAACAATTGAAAAGGTTTTCTATTTCCGAATGCAGGCGCCCCTTTAAAATAAACAAAACAAACAAAAACAAAAAAACAAAACAAAACTCTGATTGCCAACTGTAGGCTTGTAGTGTGCTGGGGTCAGACATCACTGACCATCACCT
>JADBJO010000354.1:601479-616479 GCA_016801955.1 Conus betulinus | reverse complement strand
CAAACACACGAAGCAGGCACACAAACACATAGAGCAGGCACACAAACACACGAAGCAGGCATACAGACACATGAAGCAGGCACACAAACACATAGAGCAGGCATACAGACACATGAAGCAGGCACACAAACACACATAGAGCAGGCACCAAAACATTGGGAAAGCCCAGACAGGTTGGCGTGAGTGATGAAAGAGTGCTTTCCCCTCTCCATACCTTTGCATGAAACTGAGGGAATGAGTCTCGCGTGTCATGATGGCAAACGGCTTTTTTTTCCTTTCAAATTCTGATCTTTGTGGCGCTGCAGGCCGGCGTTCCCTCTGTCTCTATGTTCCCTCTGTCTCTATGTTCTCTCTGTCTATGTTCCCTCTGTTTCTATGTGTTCCCTCTGTCTCTATGTTCCCTCTGTCTCTGTTCCCTCTGTCTCTATGTTACCTCTGTCTCTATGTTCTCTCTGTCTCTATGTTACCTCTGTCTCTATGTTCCCTCGGTCTCTATGTTCTCTCTGTCTATGTTCCCTCTGTCTCTATGTTCCCTCTGTCTCTATGTTCCCTCTGTCTCTATGTACCTCTGTCTCTATGTTACCTCTGTCTCTATGTTCCCTCTGTCTATGTTCCCTCTGTCTCTATGTTCCCTCTGTCTCTATGTTCCCTCTGTCTCTATGTACCTCTGTCTCTATGTTACCTCTGTCTCTATGTTACCTCTGTCTCTATGTTCTCTCTGTCTCTATGTTCCCTCTGTCTCTATGTTACCTCTGTCTCTATGTTCCTTCTGTCTCTATGTTCCCTCTGTCTCTATGTTCTCTCTGTGTCTATGTTCCCTCTGTCTCTATGTTACCTCTGTCTCTATGTTCCCTCTGTCTCTATGTTACTTCTGTCTCTATGTTCCCTCTGTCTCTATGTTACCTCTGTCTCTATGTTCCCTCTGTCTCTGTTCCCTCTGTCTCTATGTTACCTCTGTCTCTATGTTCCCTCTCTCTATGTTCCCTCTGTCTCTATGTTCCCTCTGTCTCTATGTTCCCTCTGTCTCTGTTACCTCTGTCTCTATCTTCCCTCTCTCTATGTTACCTCTGTCTCTATGTTACCTCTGTCTCTATCTTCCCTCTCTCTATGTTCCCTCTATGTTCCCTCTGTCTCTGTGTGTTCCCTCTGTCTCTATGTTCCCTCTCTATGTTCCCCTCTCTATGTTCCCTCTGTCTCTATCTTCCCTCTCTCTATGTTCCCTCCCTCTATGTTCCCTCTCTATGTTCCCTCTGTCTCTACGTTCTCTCTGTCTCTATGTTCCTCTCTCTATGTTCCTCTGTCTCTACGTTCCCTCTGTCTCTATGTTCCCTCTCTCTATGCTCCCTTTCTCTTTGTTCCCTCTGTCTGCCTGTTCCGTCTGTCTCTATGTTCCCTCTGTCTCTATGTTCCCTCTGTCTCTATGTTCCCTCTGTCTCTGTGTTCCCTCTGTCTATGTTCCCCTCTCTATGCTCCCTCTGTCTCTATGTTCCCTCTGTCTCTGTGTTCCCTCTGTCTATGTTCCCCTCTCTATGCTCCCTCTGTCTCTATGTTCCCTCTGTCTCTGTGTTCCCTCTGTCTATGTTCCCCTCTCTATGCTTCCTCTGTCTCTATGTTCCCTCTGTCTCTATGTTCCCTCTGTCTATGTTCCCCTCTCTCTATGCTCCCTCTGTCTCTATGTTCCCTCTGTCTCTATGTTCCCTCTGTCTATGTTCCCCTCTCTATGCTCCCTCTGTCTCTATGTTCCCTCTGTCTCTATGCTCCCTCTGTCTCTATGTTCCCTCTGTCTATGTTCCATCTGTCTATGTTCCCTCTGTCTCTATGTTCCCCTCTATCTATGTTCCATCTGTCTCTATGTTCCCTCTGTCTCTGTGTTCCCTCTCTCTATGCTCCCTCTGTCTCTATGCTCCCTCTGTCTCTATGTTCCATCTGTCTCTATGTTTGCTGTTATCTGACATGGGCACAGTGCGTGTGCACCCTGATATGATCAGAAACATCCCCACCCCCCACCCCCATCCCCACCCCCACATCAGCGACAAGGTTTACAACAACGCGGAGGTATGGGCAGATGTATGTCGTGGAATCGGGTCTGACTCAGTGTGCTATGTCTATATTGGTCTGTCTGTGTGCTGTGGGGCGTTAGAAAAGGCTGCCTTGTATAATGCAGTCATGCTTCTTAACACATTTTGTAGGCAATCATCGACATTACTGATAACGACGATGATAATGATGATGATGATAATGTAAATGATGATGGTGATGATGATAATGTATTTCACAGTGCATTTTATTGTATATCCACATCAGTACGACAAATACGTCAGCACAAATTTTGATGATGATGATGATGATGATGATGATGATGATGATGATGATGATAGATACATAGCGCGGTATGTTTCATTGTATATGTCCTTTCGTATCGTTGTTGTCTCTCTCTCTCTCTCTCTCTCTCTCTCTCTCTCTCTCTGTGTGTGTGTGTGTGTGTGTGTGTGTGTGCGTGCGTGCGTGCGTGCGTGCGATCGAGCGAGCGATGAGCGTGCGTGTGTGTTTTGTTGTGCGTTTTAGTGTGTGTGTGTGTGTGTGTGTGTGTGTGTCACAATGAATATTTGTGCACACACTATAGCAAAGGGACGACGCCATTTGTTGCAGTTGACTGATTGATGTGTTCCCAAATGTGTGCTGCGCACAGTCCTTAATGTAGCCTATCGTCTCCTCCGAATATATCCACACCACAGATCCACACCACAGATCCACACCAAAGATCCACACAGATCCACACCACAGCTCCAAACTAAAATCTTTTTTCCCCCTTGGAATGAGTTTCCGTCGTTCCACAAACTGTGTCACAATGAGCTCGGTCATTATGGCGTCATCTGACGGAAGGCGTCATAGATCTGCTCCGTGACATGCATCAGAATTCTGCACCAAAGCTTATTGGGTTTCGTCTGCTCACATTCCCTCTGTCCCATAAACTTGGCTCAAATCGGTTCCTTACTTTTTTTTTTTTTTTTTCTTTTGATCATTTTTAAACAAACGCAGAAACAAAGCAACAGATGTGAGCGAAATGAATGAAAGCGCGTAACCTTTGTTGAAGAGTAAAAAACCAGCGACACTCGATAAGCATATTGCACATTTTCGGTTTATTTATTAACAAACAAACAAACTTTATCAAGCATAAAGAAAGAGGAAGTAGTAAAATGGGCCCACTAAATGGCGGCCTAAGATACCGGATTTTTATCCTGAAACTGTAAAACATAACCTTTTGGCAGAGATCTGTCATCTTGTGACTGCTTGGGGCTGTAGAATGTTTGTTGCATGGATTCATACAACAGATACTTTCAAGTGATGTTGATGCGGTAATAACTGTTGTCTTGACTCAGGTCTTCTTGACGGTTGCCATCAAAACTGTTTGTCATCAGGACGAGGCTCACAAAGTAAAAACATATGAGTGATGTCCCTTAGATCAAAACTCGTTCACAGCACCACATGATCGCATGAAGCAAGCATGAAAACAGAGGAGAAGCCGAACAGCGCCAGGTTGGCGAGGGCGAGAAAGGAACTCTTTCCCCCTTTCGTCCCTCTCCATTGACCAAGAGAACGAGTCTCACGTGTCATGCAGGCGAGGGTTCTGTTAGTCCGATCTTGGGCGCTGGCGGCTGGCGCTCCCCCTGTCTCTGTCTCTGCGGTGTCTGGCATGATATGATGCAGGCGAGCCCTGACCTAACGGGAGCTCCCAATCAGCATCAGCAATCACCAGAAGACACTGGCAGAAAAACGTTCATGGCCCTTGCCAAACATCAGGCATTAAGCTGAAATACGCGGAAGTCGTCGTGTAAAAGCTGAAACATTTTTATTGGAAGAGGGGTTAAAGGGTGGGTGCATCAGGGGAGGGCGGGAGTGGGGTGGGGGGTGGGGATGACGAATGGGAGAAGGTTAGGTGAAGGGGTCTGAGGAGGGGATCTGCTGGGCACGGAAGGAAGGGGAGTGGGGGATTGGGGGGGGGGGGGGGGGGTTGTCATGTCACAGACGTTTAAGCAAGTGAAGACAGAAAACCAGGTGTTGGGGAAAATGGCATGAGATTAGCTGCCAAAGAGGTCACATATTCTCAGCAAAAAAAAATAGAGAGTGAGGGGGGGGGGGGGGGGGGGGGGGGGGGGGGGGGGGGAGAGAGAGAGAGAGAGAGAGAGAGAGAGAGAGAGAGAGAGAGAGAGAGAGAGAGAGACTCGGTGAAGACAAAATCAGTTCTATCATTTCTGGCGCCAGACTTTGTGGGGCGTCTTGACGTCGAGACACAAAGGGGGGAGGCAGAATGAATTCCAAAACGAAGAGCACGCTCCTTAAATGGCCTCATCCACTAACCGTCTGTCATCTGAGCAGTGTCGCTGTGCTCCTGTTTTTCCTTGTCGGAACCTCCCCAGGCTGAATAGGCACACGGCAAGGTGTTGGTGATGCATACAGCAGTGCAGGACAAGTCACTAGCTGCATTCACATGCACACGGCAAGGTGCAGTATACATACAGCAGTGCAGGACAAGTCACTAGCTGCAATCTCATGCACACGGCAAGGTATTGGTATATATACAGCAGTGCAGGACAAGTCACTAGCTGTAATCTCATGCACACGGCAAGGTATTGGTGATAACATACAGCAGTGCAGGACAAGTCACTAGCTGCAATCTCATGCACACGGCAAGGTATTGTATATATACAGCAGTGCAGGACAAGTCACTAGCTGCAATCTCATGCACACGGCAAGGTATTGGTGATGCATACAGCAGTGCAGGACAAGTCACTAGCTGCAATCTCATGCACACGGCAAGGTATTGGTGATACATACAGCAGTGCAGGACAAGTCACTAGCTGCAATCTCATGCACACGGCAAGGTATTGGTGATACATACAGCAGTGCAGGACAAGTCACTAGCTGCAATCTCATGCACTCGGCAAGGTATTGGTGATGCATACAGCAGTGCAGGACAAGTCACTAGCTGCAATCTCATGCACACGGCAAGGTATTGGTGATGACATACAGCAGTGCAGGACAAGTCACTAGCTGCAATCTCATGCACTCGGCAAGGTATTGGTATACATACAGCAGTGCAGGACAAGTCACTAGCTGCAATCTCATGCACACGGCAAGGTATGGTGATGCATACAGCAGTGCAGGACAAGTCACTAGCTGCAATCTCATGCACACGGCAAGGTATTGGTGATACATACAGCAGTGCAGGACAAGTCACTAGCTGCAATCTCATGCACTCGGCAAGGTGTTGGTATACATACAGCAGTGCAGGACAAGTCACTAGCTGCAATCTCATGCACACGGCAAGGTATTGGTGATACATACAGTAATGCAGGACAAGTCACTAGCTGCAATCTCATGCACACGGCAAGGTAGTGGTGACACATACAGCAGTGCAGGACAAGTCACTAACTGCAATCTCATGCACACGGCAAGGTGTTGGTGAATACATACGGCAGTGCAGGACAAGTCACTAGCTGCAATCTCATGCACACGGCAAGGTATTCGTGACTTGTCTTGTCTGTATGTATGTCTTTGTGTCTGTCTCTCTCTGTCTGTCTGTCTGTTTCTGTCTGCCTCTGTCTCCATCTCTGTCACTCTCTCTCATACACACACACACACGCACGCACACACACACACACACACACACACACACACACACACACACACACACACACACACACGCACGCACACACGCACACACGCACGCACGCACGCACGCTTTCACACACACACACACACACACACACACACACACACACACACACACACACACACACACACACCAACACACTCTCTCTCTCTCTCTCTCTCTCTCTCTCTCTCTCTCTCTCTCTCTTGTGTGTCTGTCTTTGTCTTTTTTCTATATATATCTTTTTGTCTCTCTCTGTCTGTCTGTCTCTCTTTCCCTCTGTGTGTCTGCCTGTCTGTCTGTCTCTCTCGCTCGCTCTTTCTCTTGTCCGTCTGTTTGTCTGTCTGTTTCTCAGTCTGTTTTTAAAAACAATTCTTCAATAAGTGTCACTGAAGCTCCGTGAGTCTTGTAGATGAAGGAAACGGGACCCCATTCAGCAATGTATCATCACCAGCAGTATCAGACAGGAGCAGAGGGCGTGGTCAATGGACTATTTGCGCTGTTCACGGCCACCTCAGACAGCGACAGCCAAGCGGTAACCGGGAGCCACGCGCACGTAACGTGCCCAGCGGCACCGGGCGGAAAAATCACAGGAGGCTCATAAAATGTCTGGCATCAAACAAAAAATGGAAGGAGGCCAGAATTGAAAACGCCAGGGTTAAAACAGAAAAAGAATTCATTTTCATGGCGGGAAGCGGAAGAGGTGTCTGGGGGTGGTGATGGAAAATGAGGAGAGGATGGGAAGGTTAGAGGTGTCTGGGTGGGGTGATGGAAAGTGAGGAGAGGGTGGGAAGGTTAGAGGTGTCTGGGGGGTGGTGATGGAAAATGAGGAGAGGGTGGGAAGGTTAGAGGTGTCTGGGGGTGGTGATGGAAAGTGAGGAGAGGGTGGGAAGGTTAGAGGTGTCTGGGGGTGGTGATGGAAAATGAGGAGAGGGTGGGAAGGTTAGTGTCTGGGGGTGGTGATGGAAAGTGAGGAGAGGGTGGGAAGGTTAGAGGTGTCTGGGGGTGGTGATGGGAAAATGAGGAGAGGGTGGGAAGGTTAGTGTGTCTGGGGGTGGTGATGGAAAGTGAGGAGAGGGTGGGAAGGTTAGAGGTGGGGGTGGGGGGGTGGTGATGGAAAATGAGAGAGGGTGGGAAGGTTAGTGTCTGGGGGTGGTGATGGAAAATGAGGAGAGGGTGGGAAGGTTAGTGTCTGGGTGGGGGGGTGATGGAAAATGAGGAGAGAGGGTGGGAAGGTTAGTGTCTGGGTGGGGTGATGGAAAATGAGGAGAGGGTGGGAAGGTTAGTGTCTCTGGGGGTGGTGATGGAAAATGAGGAGAGGATGGGAAGGTTAGTGTCTGGGTGGGGTGATGGAAAATGAGGAGAGGATGGGAAGGTTAGAGGTGTCTGGGGGTGGTGATGGAAAATGAGAGAGGGTGGGAAGGTTAGAGGTGTCTGGGTGTGGTGATGGAAAATGAGGAGAGGATGGGAAGGTTAGAGGTGTCTGGGTGGGGTGATGGAAAATGAGGAGAGGATGGGAAGGTTAGAGGTGTCTGGGGGGGTGGTGATGGAAAATGAGAGAGGGTGGGAAGGTCAGAAGAAGTGTTATGGAGGGGGGAGGGGGCGTAGAGGAGTCCCTGCTTGTAGAAGGGGTGAGGGGATGGGGTAGTAGAATGGAGGTTGGGGGAAATAGTTAAAGGACAGGTATCTGAAAAAAAGAACTAAGAATGGGTAAGGAGATCTATCTGAGAAAGGAAACCCTAAAAATGGTAAGGAGATCTATCTAAGAAAGGAACTAAAAATGGGTAAGGAGATCTATCTGAGAAAGGAACTAAAATGGGTCAGGAGATCTATCTGAAAAAGGAACTAAAAATGGGTCAGGAGATCTATCTGAGAAAGGAACTAAAAATGGGTAAGGAGATCTATCTGAGAAAGGAACTAAAATGGGTAAGGAGATCTATCTGAGAAAGGAACTAAAACTGGGTAAGGAGATCTATCTGAGAAAGGAACTAAAACTGGGTAAGGAGATCTACCTGAGAAAGGAACTAAAACTGGGTAAGGGGAACTATGAGAGAAAGAAACTAAAAATTGGTAAGGGGAACTATCTGAGAAAGAAAAAGAAACGGGTAGGGGAAACTATATGAGAAAGGAACTCAAAATGGGTAAAGGGGAACTATTGAGAAAGAAATTAAAATGGGAAAGGGGAAACTACCTGAGAAGGAAATTAAAATGGGAAGGGGAACTATCTGATAAAAAATGGATAAGGGGAACTATCTGATAAAACTCGGTAAGGGGGACTATGATGAAAATGGGTAAGGGTAACTATGGACTATGATGGAAATGGGTAAGGGTAACTATGGACTATGATGGAAATGGGTAAGGGTAACTATGGACTATGATGAAAATGGGTAAGGGTAACTATGGACTATGATGAAAATGGGTAAGGGTAACTATGGACTATGATGGAAATGGGTAAGGGTAAACTATGGACTATGATGGAAATGGGTAAGGGTAACTATGGACTATGATGAAAATGGGTAAGGGTAACTATGGACTATGATGAAAATGGGTAAGGGTAAACTATGGACTATGATGAAAATGGGTAAGGGTAACTATCTCATAAAAATGGGTATGGATAGTTTTATTATAAAAATGGGCAAGGGTAACTTTCTCCAAAAAATGGGTACAAGGGTAACTGTCTCATAAAAATAGGTAAGGGAAAAATATCATAGAAATGGGAACTATTTGATAAAGTGGCTAAGGGGAACTATTTGAGAAAGTAAAACTGGGTAAGGGGGACTGTCTGAGAAAGAAACTAAAAGTGGGTAAGGGGAACTTTCTGAGAAAGTGGGTAAAAAGAACTATCTGAGAAAGAAAACTGAAAATGGGGTAAGGGGAACTATCTGAGAAAGAAACTGAAAATGGGTAAGGGGAACTATCTGAGAAAGAAACTGAAAATAGGTAAGGGGAAACTCTCTGAGAAAGAAATTAAAAGTGGGTAAGGGGAACTCACTGAGAAAGAATCTGAAAATGGGTAAGGGGAACTCTCTGAGAAAGAAACTGAAAATAAGTAAGGGGAACTCTCTGAGAAAGAAACTGAAAAGAGGTAAGGGGAACTCTCTGAGAAAGGAACTAAAAGGAGGTAAGGGGAACTCTCTGAGAAAGGAACTGAAATTAGGTAAGGGAAACTCTCTGAGAAAGGAAACTGAAAATAAAGTAAGAGGAACTCTCTGAGAAAGGAACTGAAAACAGGTAGTGGAACTCTCTGAGAAAGGAACTGAAAATAGGTAAGGGGAACTCTCTGAGAAAGGAACTGAAAAGAGGTGAGGGGAACTCTCTGAGAAAGGAAATGAAATTAGGTAAGGGGAAACTCTCTGAAAAGAAACTGAAATAGGTAAGGGGAACTCTCTGTGAGAAAGGAAACTGAAATAGGTAAGGGGAACTCTGTGAGAAAGGAACTGAAAAAGAGGTAAGGGGAACTCTGTGAGAAAGGAACTGAAAAGAGGTAAGGGGAACTCTCTGAGAAAGGAAACTGAAAAGAGATGAGGGGAACTCTCTGAGAAAGGAACTGAAAAGAGGTGAGGGGAACTCTCTGAGAAAGGAACTGAAAAGAGGTAAGGGGAACTCTCTGAGAAAGGAACTGAAAAGAGATGAGGGGAACTCTCTGAGAAAGGAACTGAAAAGAGGGTAAGGGGAACTCTCTGAGAAAGGAACTGAAAAGAGGTAGTGGAACTCTCTGAGAAAGGAACTGAAAAGGAAAGGGGAAACTCTCTGAGAAAGGAACTGAAAAGAGGTGAGGGGAACTCTCTGAGAAAGGTACTGAAAAGAGGTGAGGGGAACTCTCTGAGAAAGGAACTGAAAAGAGGTAGTGGAACTCTCTGAGAAAGGAACTGAAAAGAGGTGAGGGGAACTCTCTGAGAAAGGAACTGAAAAGAGGTGAGGGGGAACTCTCTGAGAAAGGAAAATAGGAGTGGGTAAGGGGAACTCTCTGACAAAGGGAACTAGGAGTGGGTAAGGGGAACTGTCTGATAAAGGAACTAGGAGTGGGGTAAGGGGGAACTGTCTGATAAAGGAACCAGGAGTGGGTAAGTGGAACTGTCTGATAAAGGAACCAGGAGTGGGTAAGGGGAAACTGTCTGATAAAGGAACCCAGGAGTGTGTGGGTAAGGGGAACTGTCTGATAAAGGAACCAGGAGTGGGTAAGGGGAACTGTCTGATAAAGGAACCAGGAGTGGGTAAGGGGAACTGTCTGATAAAGGAACCAGGAGTGGGTAAGGGGAACTGTCTGATAAAGGAGCCAGGAGTGGGTAAGGGGAACTCTCTGATAAAGGAACCAGGAGTGGGGTAAGGGGAAAAGGAAAACAGGAGTGGGTGAGGAAAGGAACTAGGAGTGGGTAAGGGGAACTGTCTGATAAAGGAACCAGGAGTGGGTAAGGGGAACTCTCTGAGAAAGGAACTAGGAGTGGGTAAGGGGAACTGTCTGATAAAGGAACCAGGAGTGGGTAAGGGGGAACTCTCTGACAAAGGAACTAGGAGTGGGTAAGGGGAACTGTCTGATAAAGGAACCAGGAGTGGGTAAGGGGAACTGTCTGATAAAGGAACCAGGAGTGGGTAAGGGGAACTGTCTGATAAAGGAACCAGGAGTGGGTAAGGGGAACTGTCTGATAAAGGAACCAGGAGTGGGTAAGGGGAACTGTGTCTGATAAAGGAACCAGGAGTGGGTAAGGGGAACTGTCTGATAAAGGAACCAGGAGTGGGTAAGGGGAACTCTCTGAGAAAGGAACCAGGAGTGGGTAAGGGGAGCAGAAAGGACTCTGACGTGGCCCCCTCCCCTCTACACACACACATTGACCGACACGCACACGACCCGCACGCGCATATGTATAAAACCTTGCACATACGCACGTGCGTGCACACACACACACACACACACACACACACACACACACACACACACACACACACACACACACACACACACACACACAAGAAAGTGAATGTGTACGGAAGTGATTGCGAGCGTGCACATGATGTGTGCATGTGTGCACGCGAATGTGTGTGTGTGTGTGTGTGTGTGTGTGCGTGTGCGTGTGTGCGCGCGCGCGTGTGTGTGTGTGTGTGTGTGTGTGTGTGTTGTGGATATCTTTACACAAGTCATAAGTGAAGATTAACATGAAGCAAATTACTTATAACCAACAACTAACTAATCAATTAAAGTCCAAACGGATGACAGTATTAAAGCAAAAAAATAAAAACACAAAAAAAGTCCTTTGATTTTCACCCTCCCCCTCTCCCATTTATCCACCCACCCCCTCCCTTTCTTATCTCCCGCAAATAAAGTTAATAAGAAAAGTATTATAAATATTTTCCAATAGGGGTGCATTCTAAGTGTATGAAGAAATCGTGCGTTAAAGCTGGTGACTGAAAAAAATGGCCTGCACAGTATTTTGCTTCAATACTGGAATGATTTTTTTCATATCATTGCATGAAACAATATGAACTGGAGTAATTTTGTTTCCACATACGCAGACTACGTTTTTTTTTTTTTTTTTTTTAAATATTTTGTTTTAAATGCATTAAGTTTCCACCTGTGCATTAATGAGAGTAATCTTCTATAAGGTTACAATTCTCTTTGATTCTTTTAACATCAAACTGTTCTTTACAGACGTGATCTACCATACTATATTCGAAAGCTTTCCAGAGATGCGACTTAAACTAAGTTACACTGTTCATGCACTGATAAGGGGAAATCAAACAATTCTGAATCAACACTATTTTTGGCTCCACGTTCAGCTGCCCTGTCTACTTTTTCATTATAATGACAAGACCAATGTGAAGGAATCCAACAAAAAGCTGCATGGGTCCTCTTGCAATTAAACATGTGTATCACACAACTTATCGCTAGGATCATTTCAGGTCTCTTGTGTGCAATTGAAAAACTTTTAATGCCTGAAGAGCTGATTTAGAATCAACACTGAACAAAATTTGAAATATTGTTTGTGGAAAGTTTAAAAGGTAATTTAAAGCCAGGAGTATCGCTGTTAATTCTGCTGTAAATATCGATTTGTTATTCCGATATGAAATGATTTCTCTACTCTAAAGTCTGGTATTAAGAATGCACAACCTGTTTATCAATGCACGAACCGTCTGTGTTTATTTTCAATAATTTGAATAGTTCTTTTGAACATGGCATTTGATATAGCTTGCTAACATGTCTATGTTTTCATCTTTTTTCATACTGGTATGTTCAATATCAAAATGTGCTTGATTAAGCTCCCATGGTGGTATAGGAGAAAAAATAACGGTCTAATGGATAGAGCATCGTTATCGATTGAAACTCAAGAATCAGTAATACTTTTTGACGTGTAAGTTGCCAGTGTTTTTTGAGAAGCTAATGAGAAAGTGTGTGTGTGTGTGTGTGTGTGTGTGTGTGTGTGTGTGTGTGTGTGTGTGTGTGTGTGTGTGTGTGTGTGTGTGTGCCCTGATACGACGGGAGCCCCCTAGTCAATGACATCATCAACAAGAACCCGGAAGCATCGGCGGCAAACAGCAGGACGCTCGTAAAACGTCTGGCATCAAACAGAATGGAGGGAGTTGAGGATGGAGAGGCTGAGACCTTTTTTTGGGGGGTGGGGGGGGGGGGGGGGGGGGGGGGGAGGGTTGGGAAGGTAGGGGTCGGCTAGCGACAGGGAGATAAACGAGGAGGAAGAAGGGGGGGAGGGAGGGCAAGTATAAGAACGGATCTGTTAGAGAATGCTAGAGCAATGGGAAATAATTACGTGACAAAAAAATTCTAGGAAATAAGAAATGGGTGGGTGAAGGGTAATGAGGTGACTTTGGCTTGGTAAGAGTATCACATTCAGCCAGAGAGAGAGAGAGAGAGAGAGAGAGAGAGAGAGAGAGGGAGAGAGAGAGAGAGAGAGAGAGAGAGAGAGAGAGAGATTATTTCAAACACATATCATTCATACTGACAATTCAACATAGCAACATGGTAATCTAATTCTACAGTGATAAGCAAACTATTCATAAAAGCACTAATGAGATGGGGGATGGTGAAAACAGAAGGAAACTTACAAAAAAACAAACAAAACTACAGAGAGAGAGGTCAGAGGAGGGTGGGGAAGAGAGAATGGTAGGTAGGGGTTGGGGGGTGGTGGTGGGGGTGGTAGACAGAGTGGGAGTGGGGATGAGTGATTTTAACGGGAGTAGGGCTATAATTCTGTTTAGACGATGCATTCAAAGTATGGTTCACAGAAGACTTTGCGAATGGGCGCTAATCAGTTTAATCGAATAATCAAATTACTGAGACATAAATGTTCATGCAAATTGTTTCTTGAAAAGTTCTAAAGTATTTGTATTTTGTAGATTCGGTGGGGACGTGAGTTCCAGACATATGGTCCAGAGTAAGCTAGGCTTGTTTTGTATGGATCAATGCGTGGGTAGGGAAGAAGGATTTCGTCTAGCCAGAAAAGCTGTTCGATCTTGTAAAAAGGGCACTGATATAACATGGCAGAGTCAGAGAGAGAGAGAGAGAGAGAGAGAGAGAGAGGGGGGGGGGGGGGGGGGGGGGGGCGATCGATCAGTTGTGAGGCTCAAATTCGTGAACACCATAGAGTTTGTCACCCAGGGCGTGAACGAATTCCGTTACGAGGAGCGTGCTCCATATCTGGACTCTTCAAGGAAACAGTTGATCATTTTCAGCAGTGTTTCTGTGGGCGCTTCTCACATTCTTCAAGGAAACAGTTGATCATTTTCAGCAGTGTCTCTGTGTGGGTGCTTCTCAAATTCTTCAAGGAAACAGTTGATCATTTTCAGCAGTGTCTCGGTGGGTGTTTCTTCTCACGTTCTTCAAGGAAACAGTTGATCATTTTCAGCAGTGTCTCTGTGGGTGTTTGTTTTCTTCTCACCTTCTTCAAGGAAACAGTTGATCATTTTCAGCAGTGTCTCTGTGGGTGTTTATTTCTTCTCACGTTCTTCAAGGAAACAGTTGATCATTTTCAGCAGTGTCTCTGTGGGTGTGTTGGTTCTTCTCACGTTCTTCAAGGAAACAGTTGATCATTTTCAGCAGTGTCTCTGTGGGTGTTTTGTTCTTCTCACATTCTTCAAGGAAACAGTTGATCATTTTCAGCAGTGTCTCTGTGAGTGTCTGTTTCTTCTCACATTCTTCAAGCATACAGTTGATCATTTACAGCAGTGTCTCTGTGGGTGTTTGTTTCTTCTCACATTCTTCAAGGAAACAGTTGATCATTTTCAGCAGTGTCTCTGTGGGTGTTTGTTCTTCTCACATTCTTCAAGGAAACAGTTGATCATTTTCAGCAGTATCTCTGTGGGTGTGTTTGTTTCTTCTCACATTCTTCAAGGAAACAGTTGATCATTTACAGCAGTATCTCTGTGGGTGTTTGTTTCTTCTCACATTCTTCAAGTATACAGTTGATCATTTACAGCAGTGTCTCTGTGGGTGTTTGTTTCTTCTCACATTCTTCAAGGAAACAGTTGATCATTTTCAGCAGTGTCTCTGTGGGTGTTTGTTTCTTCTCACATTCTTCAAGGAAAACAGTTGATCATTTTCAGCAGTGTCTCTGTGGGTGTTTGTTTCTTCTCACATTATCGTTGGATGAGAAAGGGAAATGTGGATGACATGGCAGTGTGTGAAACGGGACTAAGCTGAATCTGGCTGGATGTGGTATTTCTTGGGTACCCTGTTCACAAATCGGTGCAGTGCTCTGTTTTTGCCTCTGTCTGTCTGTCTCTCTGTCCGCCTGTCTGTATGTCTGTCCCTGTCTATGTTTTTGCCTGTCCCTCTGTCTGTCCCCCCCCCCCCTCCTCTCTCTCTCTGTCGCTGTCAGTGTGTATGTGAGTGTGTGCATTGGTGCGTGGGTGTGTGCACGCGGTTTGTGTGTGTGTGTGTGTGTGTGTGTGTGTGTGTGTGTGTGTGTGTGTGTGTGTGTGTGTGTGTGTGTGCACGCTATGTACATGGAGTTAAACTGTTATCATCATCACTGTTATTAGAGAAGAGCAGGGTGGGTGACAGGTGCCCTTTCTGCAGTGTCTGTTTCACAGACAGTTTCAATCAAGCAACAAACAGCAGGCGCGTGCCTGAACGCCGAACGCCAGGCGGCACCGGCTGAAAATAACCGGATGCCAGCAACATGTCTGGCATCAAACGAAATGAAGGAGAGTCAGGACTAAAAGAAAAATGATGGGACATCCACTTTCTTTTTCCTGGAGGGGAAGGGAAAAAAAAAGACGAGGGGGAAGTGTGTGGGTCATGGAGAGGAAATGGGGGGGGGGGGGGGGGGGGGGGGGGGGACGGGAGAACGGATGAACATGTTGGGAAAGTTGGGAAATGGGTATCAAGAGGACAGTGA
>JADBJO010000354.1:581479-586479 GCA_016801955.1 Conus betulinus | reverse complement strand
ACTTGATAACGACTCACCTTTCTTCTTGTTATTTCACTAAGTTCGTGGAATGATTGTCACTTGTAACATGATAACGACTCACCTTTCTTCTTGTTATTTCACTAAGTCAGTGGAATGATTGTCACTTGTAACATGATAACGACTCACCTTTCTTCTTGTTATTTCACTAAGTTAGTGGAATGATTTTCACTTATAACATGATAACAACTCAAGTGCCAGAGGATTGTACTGATGTTTAAAGATCATCATTGTCGTCATCGTCATCATTGTCATTGTCCTCCTCCTCCTCCTCATCACTGTCATCGTCGCCATCATCACACCTTTCTCTTGTTATGTCACTAAGTTAGTCATCATTATCGTCGTCGTCGTCGTCGTTGTCATTGTCAATATTATCATCATAATCATCGCCGTCGTCATCATCATCATCATCATCATCATCATCATCATCATCATCATCGTCGTCGTCGTCGTCGTCGTCGTCGTCGTCGTCGTCGTCGTTGTTGTCATTGTCAATATTATCATCATAATCATCGCCGTCGTCATCATCATCATCATCATCTCTCACATCTTCGCCATCCTCCTCCTCATCATCGTCATTGTCATCATCATCATCATAACTCGCGCCAGCAAGCATGTATAACAGGCGGAGATCCAAACGGTGAGTGAGAAGACAGCTGGGGTGAGAACAGACCTCTCTCCCCTTCCGTCCCTCTCTGTACACCAGGGGAACGATGACCACGTGTCGTGACGGCGACGAGTGCTGTCTGCCAGCAGGAAGTCTGAAATGAGCCGCCGCCATGTGGCGCGCCCTGTGTCTCTTAGTTCCGTCTTCTGTCATGGGCACGACGAGTGCTGGTATTGACGGGGGAGGGGGGGAGCCCCATCAATGAAGAACAGTATCACTGGTGTCAAATAAAGGGGAAGCTCATAAACGTCTGGCATCAGCTACAGTGTCAACGGAAAACGTTAGGCAAGACACTCGGTCTTTTCTTTACTGGGGAAGGTTGAGGAAGTGAGAGACAGAAATAAGAGGAAGGGGTCGTGTGTGGGGGCTGGCATAGGGGAGTGGGGGGGGGGTGTAGGGCGTGGGTGAGGGAATGAAAGGAGAGTGGTCGGAGAAAGGAAAGGAAGTAACAATGAGTGTAGAGAAGTCATTTTGACTCACAAAGCTTTTTTTTTTTTCCCATCTCCATTTTCATTCCCTTAACAACCTGACCATTAGACCATTTAACTCTTCTCGGCTTGTTCACTGTTTTCCTCAATCCTGGAGTTTTCCTAACCAAGGGTGTTAACTCTAACCCCATGTCCCACTCAGGCAGGCGACACGCTAAATCAAGGATGTGAACATTTGGAGTATACATACACAGGCACGATGGCATTGTTCTCAGAATTCATGCTGTGGCTGAAAGTTCAGCTCCCCTGCCCCCCCCCCCCCCTTCTCCCCCCCCCTCTTTGTTTCATATACACATGAATATAATGTTTGGAGATTCCAGGCAGACCTGGGACTGTCTGGGGGAGCACAGCGGAAGCAACAATGGACAGACCTGGGACTGTTTGGGGGAGCACAGCGGAAGCAACAATGGACAGACCTGGGACTGTTTGGGGGAGCACAGCGGAAGCAACAATGGACAGACCTTGGACTGTTTGGGGGGAACACAGCGGAAGCAACAATGGACAGACCTTGGACTGTTTGGGGGAGCACAGCGGAAGCAACAATGGACAGAGCTGGGACTGTTTGGGAGAGAGCACAACTGAAGCAAAGATGGACTGATGGATGAGTTCTACAGCCTGAAATCTGGAGTCAGGCAGCGGCTTGTTCAGGATTTGTTCACTGAGGGTGACGTCATGAGGAGGATCCCTTTAAACAGGTAAAAAACGATTGGTTTTAGGGGTTTACTGTGTGAAAACGGATACAGGGTATAACTGCGGGTTTCTTTTAAGACGGTGCAGTGCTCAAAAGGAAGCATTTGCGGCCGGCTTCGCCAGTCGAGAATATTCATGTAGCTTGACTCGCCAGGTTGATTCAGTGCAAATGAAGCCATGATGATCGAGAGAGAGAGAGAGAGAGAGAGAGAGAGCAGAGAGAGAGAGAGAGAGAGAGAGAGAGAGAGAGAGAGAGAAAGAGCTAACGAGCAGAGCATGTGCGATGTTGATGAGTAATGTCTGTTACAACCTGCAGAAGAAATAGTAAGGCTCAGAGTTCGGTTTTCACCTCTGTTACGAAGTACTAACTCGCCATTGGTCGATTTCCCACGCTTTAAACAGTCGCCGCATGTGAAAACAGAATGTTGACCTCCACGTGACTTGTATCGCATGATTCATCAATGGGAGAAATCCCTGCCCCCACCCCCCCTCGCCCCCCATCATATCCCCCGAAAAAAACTCGACCAAAGCACAGCTGAGTCACTGTTTTCTTCTCACTTCCGTTTTTCGTGGTTCACGTTCGTCTGCCTTGCCTCTAGAAGTCCTCCAGGTCGAAACTCGTCGTCGTCGCTGCATTGTCGTTCGCTCGTTGCATTCATTTTGGCGATCTGTCATTCAGTCTGAAACAAGACGATTCAGGTCATCTTACTACACCATTCATTATTACAATGATGATGATAACGATACTAGTCATAATAATAATAATAATAATATGATAATGATAGTGATAATAATAGTAATAATAATAATTATTATTATTATTTTAAACTCATTTCAACAGACTGGTTTTACAGCTGGAGAGATGAATAGCAGAACGACATCAATGGTGAGGAAGGAATTCTTTCCCCTCTCACTCCATCCTGCTATAACACTACTGCCCTACCCCTAGTTCTAATCCCCTGACATGGAGATGCCGGGGAATCGTTCTTCACACACACACGCACACATGCACGCATGCACGCACGCACGCACGACCCACAACCCTCGCAACCCTCCCCTGAGGAAATGGCTGAGAGAGGGCATGGACATGGACCAGCTACACCAGAATGCAGAGGGCCATGCCAGAAGCGCCTGTTGTGGGGGAAAGGAAGGCTTGGTCACTCCACAACATCCTCATGCCATCCGGTCTGCCCCCATCTCCAGTCCAGAAGGAAGGAAGAAGCGGGTATTTTTGCATGCGGCAGATGCATCACCTGCCGTGAGCACCTCGTGGAGGGCACCACGTTCTCAAGCGCTCGTACAGGGGAGACCTTCACAGTGCGCCAGAGACTGACGTGTGACATCAAAAACGTCATATACCTGCTATTCTGCTCCAAATGCCAGTATAGTCAATATGTGGGAGAAACCAAAAAACAACATCAAGATGAGGTTCTACCTTCACCGCAGTCACATCATGAACAATGCAGGGTCCCACGTGACGAGACATTTCCATCAGGCAGGCCACTCGGTGTCCCACATACGATGCTAGATCATTGAAATTGTCCAGGGAAAGAGCCATAACGCCAGAAAACGCAGGGAAGACTTCTGAACTGAGACACTGGACACCATCCATCCCCACGGCCTGGACTCAGAATTGAACTTCTAACCAACACGGGCTGGGTAGCAGAGTAAGACCTTAATAATACCGTTCAGCAGTAGTACCCATCTGTACCCCAAGACCCCTGGTGGGGGTGGGGTGGTGTGTGTGTGTTGTGTGTGTGTGTGTGGGGGGGGGGTGGTGCGTGGGGGGACGGGGGATGTGGATGGGGGGGGGGGGGGGGGGGTGCGGGGAGAGGGAGACGGAACTGGTGGCAAGGGTTCCAGTGGTGTGACTCTGGGTCTCGTGACAGGGAACTAGCAGCGTTTGGGTTTGATTATGTGGATGGGGAGACATAGACGGATAGAGATAGAGGAGAGAGGAGTACAGTTCATCTCCCCCCCCCCCCCCCCCTTAGAGAGAGAGAGAGGAGAGAGAGAGAGAGAGAGAGAGGTACAGAGAGAGGGGAGACGGAACTGGTGGCAGGGGTTCCAGTGGCGTGACTCTGGGTCTCGTGGCAGGGGACTAGTAGCGTTTGGTTTAGATTGTTATGTGGATGTGGTGATATAGACGGATAGAGGTAAAGGAGAGATGACTAACCCCCCCCCCCCCCCCACCCCCGGAGAGAGAGAGAGAGAGAGAGAGAGAGAGAGAGAGAGAGAGAGAGAGAGAGAGAGAGAGAGAGAGAATGAATGAGGAGAGAGGAGTACGGTTCCTTCCCCCCATCAGCATCGTTCACATCATGTACTTCATCCCCACATTCTGGAGATTCTGTTCTGAAAAGTCTGCCAGTCTCAGCATCTTCACCATGTACTTCATCCCCACATTCTGGAGATTCTATGTATGTAATTTCCCTTTCCTATCACTCTCTTTAAGTCTCTGTTTATGAATATATATTTTTCTCTTTGCTTTTTGTCAGCTTTTCTGTTGACACAAACTGCTAATTTTTGGATCAAGTATTGGCAACCAAGGGGCGACAGATCGGATCGGATTGGGCAACAAAAGGGGCGACAGATCGGATTTGGGCAACAAAAGGGGCGACAGATCGGATTTGGGCAACAAAAAGGAGAGACATATCAGCTTTGGGCATCCAAAGAGGAGACAGATCGGATTTGGGCAACAAAAGGGGCGACAACTCAGCCACTGGAATGGAATGGACACAGGCTGTGTTCCTGCTGTGCTGCTTGCTCATTTTTGCTCATTTTTCTCTGCATTCTTCACTGCATTCAAACATCTTTGAATGATTTGCTCATTTTTTCTTCTGCATTCTTCATTGCATTCAAACATCTTTGAATGATTTTTAAGAAAACGCTTTTAAATATCAACATGAAAAAAAAAACGACCGAAATGGCTGGTGCTCTCGACACAGCCCACTTTTGAATGTCTTAAGCTTTTGAATTATTGTTTTTTTATTTCAGGAATTATGAATCGTGCGTGTGTGTGACTGTACCTTGCTTTGCATTGTTGGGAGGAGTGATATCTCTTCTTCCAGCTTGTCCACAGTCGTGAATAGGCTCTGTGTGCTCGACTAGGTTTTAACGGAAGCGATATTGAAACCATA
>JADBJO010000354.1:566479-568979 GCA_016801955.1 Conus betulinus | reverse complement strand
TTGAACTTTTGCTGAGCAGTGTTTACCACAACCATGACCTGCACGTACACTGTGTGCAGAAATCTGCAGCAGCTCTGCTTCTTCAGCAAGAAGCTACCAAATTTCTTTCAATTTCTCGTGATTTGTAACATTTTGAGCGCCCCTGACAGTTGCAGTGTCGCTCAAGTTGCGCCTTTCTCTCCATTGTTGTCTTGGTGTAAAATTACAGTTTGTAAAACTACTGAAATCTGAAACCGGCCCTTAACTGTGTTGACCAGTATAGAAACCCCTCCCTTTTCCTCCTCACTCAAATCAGACGCATGAGTCGCTGCGTCCCTGCCCCCCCCCCCCTCTCTCTCTCTCTCTCTCTCTCTATGTCTGCCTGCCTGCCTGCTTGTCTCTCTGTCTGTCTCTTTCTCTCTCAGGCGCACGCGTTCTGTCTTCTTCTCGCGCTTGCTAGCTTTTTTTGTTCCCTGAGCGTGACCAACATCAAAGTCGCTACTGCTCATCGCTGCAATACATGTGTGGTCGTGTGTAACATCAAAGTCGCTATTGCTCATCGCTGCAATAAATGTGTTGTCGTGTGTCAAATGAGATATCTAGAATCTCTTGAAAGCAATGACGTTTTGAGTTAGTTGGAGACTAAAAGGGATGCTTTATATAACTGCAATAGAACTGAAGGGTGCATTTTGTTTTCCCCAAAGAACTGATTTAGATACAAAGGGAAGTCTGGTGTTGGCGTCTTTGTTACAAACAGTTAACTGCACTGTGGTACATTCACTCAGCATGTTTCTCATGAACAATGTATTGTACATTCATCAGCATGTTCCATTACAAATGTAGTGTACATTCACTCAGACTGTTTCTCATGAACAATGTAGTGTACATTCACTCAGCATGTTTCTCATGAACAATGTAGTGTACATTCACTCAGTATGTTTCATTAACAATGTAGTGTACATTCACTCAGCATGTTTCTCATGAACAATGTAGTGTACATTCACTCAGCATGTTTCTCATGAACAATGCAGTGTACATTCACTCAGCATGTTTCTCATGAACAATGTAGTGTACATTCACTCAGCATGTTTCATGAACAATGTATTGTACATTCACTCAGCATGTTTCATCAACAATGTAGTGTACATTCACTCAGCATGTTTCATCAACAATGTAGTGTACATTCACTCAGCATGTTTCTCATGAACAATGTAGTGTACATTCACTCAGCATGTTTCATGAACAATGTATTGTACATTCACTCAGCATGTTTCATCAACAATGTAGTTACATTCACTCAGCATGTTCCTCATGAACAATGTAGTGTGTGATGTCTTATAATATACGGTCAGTTTCAGCACTTCATTGTTCCGAGAAGTGTCATGTTTCTCAAAAAATATTCGTTGTAAACTTCTTGTGGATGTATAAATAACTCAAAAAGGTTCAGCACATGAACACTGTTACGTGTCCTCATATACTGAACAATGCATGGTGTCATTTGATAACATTTTTTCTTTGAGGATCATTTTGTTTTCTTTGGGGATCTTAATGAATTGAGAACTGGCAATTTAGGGGAAAGAGTTTTATGTGAGGATGATTGTAAACTCGGCAACTGAAAATGGTTGTTACCTTGATGCGCTGAGAAATGTTTGCATCCAAGACAACCTTGTCAATGTATGAATCTAACAACCCAGGGTTTACTCTCATTGACCTCTGCCTTAATCAGCAGACGCCACTTGTCAGTGATTGAGTTGTTAGTGGCGCACATGGCGGTGAATTCACGTGCAGGAAGACAAGTGTTGTGGTTTACATGGCAGCTTCTCCTTCACTTTTCCCGTTGAATTCAGGACTTTGAAGGTGATGACTATGGCGGATGTTTATCTGACATACGCTGAACTGTTGATGTGACTGTCAGCAGTGTCCTTATATCATATGAGCCTGAGTTACAGTCTGCACTTGACGTCAGTTTAAAACACTAAACCTCCATACCGCGTGGACCAATGGTGAAACAAGCGTAAATCAATATGAATTGATACTGAGGGTGTAAAATGACATATATCAGCATATGCAAAATATCACAGAACGGAATATTTTGATATGCTGATGTATGTCATCACTGATGACATTATAGTACATTGATGACATTATAATACATTGATCGATGACATTGACGGAGAGGCAACGCGTTTGAAAGCGAGTCAGTGTCGAAAGCAGAAGGCCCATAACTCTTAGCCTCAGGCTTAGCCTCACCATAGATGCACAGGGAAGAGACAAAGTATATGGTCTGGCTGTAAGACTGTTCCCCTTCTTTTAATCCCATTCGCCCATCACCAGCTTCTTCCAAGCACCACAGTCGCTGTATGTCAGAAAAACAGGTGTTCAGCTGGCAGGGCTGCCCGCCCGGGTAACCGCACATACCAGCGTGTTGTGTCGGCAGTTGAACGAGGGCAGCACACTGCCTGCACGTAGACTTTGTCCGTACGTGAATCGCCACGCGTGTGCTTCAAACTGACAGTTTACC
>JADBJO010000354.1:543979-561479 GCA_016801955.1 Conus betulinus | reverse complement strand
AGTAGTTGTGATTATAATAATATCCATCACTGTCGCTCCTGAACTTAATATTCCCGGTAATCATCCTTGAAGAAGAAGGGCGAAAAAGAATGCAAGGACGATCCTAGGAAACATGAAAACGTATACAAGAGACTTAGACGAGAGTCACATATAATCTCGGAAATTGGTCTATTCCCCAAAGATGCTACCCTTATAGCGAAAAGGGGGTCTAAAAAGGGAGACATGAGGAAAGCCAAGAAGCGAGATAATAAGTGTATGTGTAAGGGAGGGGGGTGGGGGGTGGGGGGGGTGTGGGTTGAGAGGTGTGCGTCTGTGTATGTTCATGTATGTTTATTAGTGCGTGTGTGTGTGTGTGTGTGTGTGTGCGTGCGTGCGTGCGTGCGTGGGACAGCGCGTGTTTGTGCGTGCGTGAGTGGGCTTGTGCAGTGTGTGTGTGCAAATGTACGGTGGTGGCAAGCCATACATAGATACAGCTCTAAGAATGAACAGATATAAGCAATGACCTGTGTAATTTGGAACAAAATCATGCATACACAAACAGAACAAATAGGCAAAACAAACGGATAAACATTAAACTAGTACCACAGCACAAGCTGATGGCTACCTAGTGGTTCCTGTTATACTTCGTCTTCGTTTTTTTTTTTTTTTTTTTTTTTCTTCCTGGAAGAGATACATCTCCAGTATCCGATGTTATACAAAAGCGTTTCTGAATCCTGTTATTTATTAATTACACAATAAGTAAATTGATGTAACGCTTTCAGTTCTATGTGTTGATCGAAGATCATTTGTAATGCTATCAATTTTCCAGTTTTACGTGCTATGCTAATGGACATTTTCCCTACTAATATGATATGGTTAATCGATTTTGTGTTCTGTTTACTTATATCATCTCTGCGAACACCAAAGAGTACGTCAGTTAAGGACAGTTTTAAGGATTTACCGATTCTCGATGAAATCATATTTCTACATAATTCCAAAATTTGTTGACAGGAGGACAGTAGAAAAAGAAATGTTCGATAAAATCGATTTCATCTGTACAGTTATCACACTTATTTGTTTCCGATACTTTCATTTTTGCAAAAGAATATTAGTAGGGTAAATATTGTGGTTTATTTTCCATTGTAGTTCATTCAACCTAACCTCTTTTGTAGATGTTCTTGGTATTAGCCATACGAGATCGTCTATTTCAAAGTTAAGTTTTCTACGCCAAAAGTCTTTGCATTTGCAGTTATGTAACTTGGATTCCTTTGCTCCAGTAACTTCTTTATCTCTTTTGGTTTTTTTTTTGAATAGATGAGCTTCACAGTCAGCAGAGTAAACATTGTCAAGAGGGATATTGTTGTCATATATCCATTCCCGCCAAGATAATGGGAGGGCGTTTCGCAATGCATTGTACTCAAAAATATTATTTGCATTACGATGTCCTAAAACTGTCTCTACTTCTGTAAGAGTAAGCAATCTATTTTCATTAATGTGCACAATGTCTCTAACAAACTGTATCCCCTTTTCTTTCCATGCTTGAAAATATAATATATTGCCTTTATATTTTATTAAAATTATTATAGAATAACACTTGATCTAAAAAGGTAGTAGGTGTTACTTCTTCTAATTTGACTTTCCTCTCTCTTATTATTCAAATAAATGGTGACTACATTGCTCCAAAATTCGTTATCTATTAGTTCAATTTGCTGCAGCTGTTTTGCATTACAGTTAAGCTTAAATATGCTATCATTATCTATTATTTTGTCTAAGTGCCACCTCGGAATCTTACTCCAGTTTTCGTCTGTTGCAGAGAACAATTTCCCTGCCCATTGCAAATATATGCTGTTTTGAAGATCCATAATGTTTACCATTTTTAAAACCTCCTAAGCTATAATCTGATTCCATTACTTTCCTTTTAACTTTTTCAAATGCTTTCCGATTACTGTGTTTCTTTTGCCAAACAAATTTATATAACATCGTATTTATTCTCTGCAAGACTTCAAAGGGAATACCAATTGACTGCATTACAAAAACTAACTGACTGATCAAAAAAGATTTAATTACTGTAATTTTGCCATGAATGCTGATGTCTCGTTTACTCCAGTTCTTTATTGATTTTCTATGGTTTGAAACCCTGCCCTTCCAGTTCTCTTCGATGTTCTTAGCCATTTTATCTTTCTCGAAATAAATTCCCAGTATTTTTATTCTTTCTACTATAGAAAAAGGCAGATTGTTTTCATTTATTCTCCTACCCATTCTTATAGCTTTGGTCTTATTCATATTTAACTTAAGACCAGAAAATGTCTCGAATGCTTTCAGAATATTTAAAGATTCAATCATATCATTTTTGTTTTCTAAGAATAAGGTGGTATCATCAGCGAGTTGTTTTATCTTTATGTACTGTTCGTTTGTATGGTCCCTTGTTGGCACTTGGATACCTGTTATTTGGCTTTTTCTGATCTTTGCTGCCAAGAGCTCCACAGCTAAAACGAACGCTAATGGGGAAAAGGGAAATCCCTGCCTTATACCACAAGTTACATCAAATGGCTCAGATAACCAACCTCCATGGTTGATGCAGCTTTGGTTACCATTTGTCAAAAAACTGTACCCATCTCTGGAAATCAGTCCCAAATCCTAATACTTTGAATACATGTAGAAGATATTTTTTTGATATGGAATCAAAGGCTTTTTTTCATAATCTATAGCTAATAGGTACCCCGCCTTTCCAGTTTTATTTAAATAGTTGATGACATCATCGATGGTTCTAAGCACTGTTGATATATTTCGTCCTTTTATGTAGCCAACTTGATCTTCGTTGACTAAGTTATGGATGACTTTACCCAGTCTTTCTGAGAGTACTTTTGCCAAGATTTTATAATCAGAATTAGTAAGAGTAATGGGTCTCCAGTTATTAAGTTTATCCCCTATCCAAGTCTTTACCTTTGTGAAAAAGAGTTATAATACCTTGCCGTTGTGTAAATGAGAGGCTTCCTTTGTTAAAAGATTCAATATAGGAGTTAGTGACAACATCACCTAATTTTGACCAGAAAAACTTATAAAACTCGGTTGTTAAGCCATCGCTTCCTGGAGCGGAGCCATTTTTCATTTTCTTTAGAGCAGATGTGTCTCTTCTAATGTCACTATACCTTCACATATTACTGCATCATTTTCTTCTAACTGTCTTAATTCTACATTGTCAATAAAAATGTCAGCAGCTTCTTCTACATTTGCTGCTTCAGTATTCTGAGTATACAATCGTCTATAGAATGCCGTTTGTTCTTGCATTATTTCTCTTTGATCTGTAGTAATGTTACCCGTTTCTTTACAAAGTCTTGTAATAATCCTATTTTTACTTCGTGCCTTTTCTAAACCACAAAAATATTTGTATTCTTTTTCTCCTTCTTCTATCCATTTAAGCCTACATCTTACCTGAGCACCTCTGGTTTTGTAAGCCTGCAAAATCTCCAGGTTTTGTTTTACTCTCATAAATCTTTTATTAATATTTTCGTTTTCAGGATCTTGGCAAGCTCTTTTTCTAGATTTTGTAACTGTGACTGCAACATTCGTGACTCGTTTCTTTTTTTACACGCCAGATCTTTCCCAAAATCTATACAAAAAATTTCTTATTTCAACCTTACACATTTCCCATTTCTCTAAATCATGCAGAGTTTCGTTGTCTGAAAGAAATGTATCCAACATGTTATTCATTTTTGTACAAAAACAAAACATTTTTAAGAAAACTATTATTGAATCTCCAGTATCCTGGTCCTCGAGTGAAATCATTCTCGTTCAGTTCAAGGACAACAGCTTATGATCGGAGTTTGGAACAAAAAATGTTCACACCTAGTACAGAAACGCAAAATGTTATCAGAAACAAAACAATAATCTAATCTTCGCGCAATATACGGGTTCAGACGAGTCCATGAAGCATCTTTTTCTTTTGGATGATAAAGTCTCCAGGCATCTGTTAAATCTAATGTATCAATAACATGTTGAAAGCTGGCAGTTTCCGATCTGTCGTGGGGTTGACCCGATACTATGTCGAGATCACTGTTCAGTGTACAGTTAAAATCGCCAAGAACAATTAAATCTTCATGCTCTATAGAATTAAAAATGTCAATCATCTTTCGATACGTTATTTTTTTTTCCTTCGTCTGGTTGGGTGCATAAACATTGGCAACCATTATATTATAGTATTCATTTACCACTGAAATGACTAGGATTCTGTCTTGTGCGAGCTCCAAGTTAACTTTTCCTTTAAAGTGTTTTGAAATCAAAGTAGTAACTTCTCCTCTGCTTTTGTTCGTACCCTCATTGAAAAAAATTGCTCCACCCCATTGTGTTTCCCATTCCTTTACATCTCTGTCTGTTATGTGGCATTCTTGTAAGCAAATAATATCAAAACGTTTTTCTTTGAAATATGCAAACAAAGATTTCCTTTTAAACCTGTTTTTTAAACCTCTAACATTTAGCGAAACAATATTAATTTTATCCATGGAATGAAAACCTTAGTTTATTTGATGAATCTATCAACAATTTCAATCAGATATTCACTGGTCAAACTCATGGTCCATAATACATTTCCGGGTCATTATCCGTTGGTAGACATGAAGGGCAAACCTGAGCTATGTCTCCCGATCAGCTGACGCGGACTCCGACTCAGAGTCCACAACATCCGCCGCCAGAGAACCACCCGATCCACGGTCACAGCGCCGGTATTTCTCTGCTCCCTCTCCCGGGCTGTGTCGCTGTCTGGACAGGCGCCGCTTGTTGGGGGTTGCGGACCTGTTGCGGGGAGAGCGGTCCATGGAGGTCAGGAGGGTGGTCTGACGGGAGAGGGGGCGCCCCTCTGTCATTTCTGCTGACAGACTTATTAGTGGTCTGTTCTGTTTCACCGGTGCTAAGATTATTTTTGACACCAGCCTTTTTGCCACCTGTTTGTTTGTCGATCGTTTGTCTGTCAGTGTGTTCATCCGTTATTTGTCTGTCCGCTGTAAGTTTGTCCGTCAGTTCGCATTCAGCGTCTCCTCTTTTATGTCCCGTTTGCCCGCACTGTCTGCACACAATCTCACTGAGCACTGCGAGACATGATGGTCTGGTTTAAGACAGCGTGAACAAATGACCTTTTTCTGCTGTTTTTTGCTCTCTGTGAAACAGCTTGGCTGAAAAAAATATTGATTTTAACAAATTTGTTAAGAGGAGTGGGGGGAAACTTATGAACACGAATCTGCGACCCGTGACAAACCGAGTCAACCTGTTGTCTGCATCTCGAGCTCTCTCCATCTTTATATCAGATCTCAGTTCACACCCTAGCTTGACAAGGGAATGCTCAATTTCTGAGTCGGCGACTGAGATAGGAATGTTATCGATCCACAGTTTTGTAGTGGGCTTTTTCCTCACCTGTATCGCTGTGTAGAATGTATGGGTTGGTACTAGATACCTGCAGAGTTGTGTCTCTCATCCGCAGACCCTGGACAAGGATTGCCATCCGTGCCTCCTTGGTGGCGGGTAGATACGCCATAAGCTGCCGATATTCTGTGCTCCAATAATGGAGCCCTGGCCAGCAACCCTTTCCGCCGCTAAGCATACTTCTAGGACAGACGGCCGATTTTTGTCATGGTCCGGTATGTTTTTCGATTTCAAAAAGACGGGGACTTAGTTGAAAAATTTTGCATTCCGGCGATAAAACTGGAACGTCAGAAAAAAAAAAAAAAAAAAAAAAAGACGCTGTACCGCTCAAAACACGTCTGCACTCGTCGAGCGACACACACCGAATCCAGCAAGAGGGAAGTAATTTCTTTCCAGAAACACATAAGCAAACATTTGTAAGGGGAATAATTCAAGGAAACAAACTAAGATAAACAAAAATATTTTCACTTGCGTTTGAAACCAATCACAACACATATTCATAGATCTAGTTTCCGTTCATATGTTCATGTCTAGCTTTCAGTGCATAACATATACACATTGCCAAATTTCTCAGGATCATCACGTTTTCAGATGGCATCAAATAAGCTGAACAATCTCATTTGGATAGGAATAGAATCTTGATAAATATTGTTCTCGCAAATATGGGTACTTTAGACATTCAAACAAGAAATGAAATTCGTTTTCAATTTCATTACAAAACAGGACAGGGTTTTTTTTAGAGAGAAGAAGAAGAAGAGATGGAGGAAGAAGAGGGTAACGTAGGCATGGCAAATTAAACAAATTGAAGACCAAGGCTAGGCTAGACAGAAAACAGACACAAACGGTAAAGAAAAAACCGTTGAGAATAAAGTAAAAAATTAGAAAAAGTATCAGCGTAATTTCCAGATGGCAGGCAATGCAAGCATCAAACACGTCCCTCACCATATCCCACATGGCAGGCAATACCTCACACGTCCCTCACTGTATCCAACATGGCAGGCAATGTCTCACACACGTCCCTTACTATATCCCACATGGTAGGCAATGCCTCACACAGGTCCCTCATCCCCACATGGCAGGCAATGCCTCACACACGTCCCTCATCCCATCCCACATGGCAGGCAATGCCTCACACACGTCCCTCACTATATCCCACATGGCAGGCAATGCCTCACACACGTCCCTCACAATGCCTCATATCCCACCATGGGCAGGCAATGCCTCACACACGTCCCTCACTATATCTCATCCCACATGGCAGGCAATGCCCTCACACACGTCCCTCACTATCCCACATGGCAGGCAATGCCTCACACACGTCCCTCACTGTATCCCTCACCCACATGGCAGGCAATGCCTCACACACGTCCCTCACTGTATCCCACATGGCAGGCAATGCCTCTCACACGTCCCTCACCCACATGGCAGGCAATGCCTCACACACTCCCACTGTATCCCACATGGCAGGCAATGCCTCACACACGTCCCTCACTATATCCCACATGGCAGGCAATGCCTCACCACACCCCTCCACACGTCCCTCATATCCCACATGGCAGGCAATGCCTCACACACGTCCCTCACTATATCCCACATGGCAGGCAATGCCTCACACACGTCCCTCACTCCCACATGGCAGGCAATGCCTCACACACGTCCCTCACTATATCCCACATGGCAGGCAATGCCTCACACACGTCCCTCACTGTATCCCAAAGGGCAGGCAATGCTCACACACGTCCCTCACTATATCCCACATGGCAGGCAATGCCTCACACACGTCCCTCACTATATCCCACATGGCAGGCAATGCCTCACACACGTCCCTCACTCATCCCACGTGGCAGGCAATGCCTCACACACGTCCCTCACTGTATCCCACATGGCAGGCAATGCCTCACACACGTCCCTCACTGTATCCCACATGGCAGGCAATGCCTCACACACGTCCCTCACTATATCCCACATGGCAGGCAACAATGCCTCACACACGTCCGTCACTATATCCTACATGGCAGGCACTGCCTCACACACGTCCCTCACTATATCCCACATGGCAGGCAATGCCTCACACACGTCCCTCATCCCACATGGCAGGCAATGCCTGACACACGTCCCTCACTATATCCCACATGCAGGCACTGCCTCACACACGTCATTAAGATTTTTAATAATCCTGTTCATTCATAAAGAAAAAAGTGTTAGTTTAAAACATATTCATATTGACATGAATATATCACACATAATCGTGCGATTCATGTTCTGAAGCGATTCGCTTTGTGACAGGTTCCAGTTGAACAGAGCGAGTGGTGGAATGAGAGGGAGAGGAGGGCCGGTTAGTGGCAAGGGGTGACTTGCGCATGTCTAAGAGCAGGGGATAAGGGAGGGACTGATCTGCCAAACTATGCACTCACTCCCACCTGCCAACACACACACACACACACACACACACACACACACACACACACACACACACACACACACACACACCACACACACACACACACACACACACACACATACACACACACACTCTCTCTCTCTCTCTCTCTCTCTCACTGATACTTCTTACATCCCACCTTTTCTCCCTAGCCTATTCCACAGTCCCAAAAGATGGCCGTCAGTTTGATTCTGGCTGCAATTTCTCCAGACAGACGAGGATACAGTTGCAGTTTCATTTGGATCTAGGTTCTCTTTACTAGCCTAACCTCCCCCTACCCCCCCCCCCCCCCTCTCTTTCTCTTTCCCCCTTCCTCCCCCCCTTCCCCTGATCCACAGTTCCCCCTTTTCTTCTCAGCCCCTTCAGCCCCTTCTCCACTTCAGGAGTAAGTACAAGGGAGGTGATCGTGGAGAAGGAAGCAGACGAAGAGAAGAAGAGGGCGACTGGAGGGGGAGGGGAGGAGAGAGAGGGAGAGAACTGCAGAGGAGGAGAAGGAAGGGGAATGGAGAGAGAGAGAGAGAGAGAGGGGGGGGAGGGAGGGAGGGAAGCAGAGAGGGAGAGAGAGAAACAGATGGAAGGAGAAAGAGAGACAGAGAGAGGGGGAGAGGTGAAGACAGAGAGAGAGAAAGACTGAGACAGAGACAGACATGGAGAGAGGGAGGGTGGAGAGAGAGGCAGACAGACACAAATGCACAGATGATACGGATTGTGCGTCCACACCTTCTTTTGTCATGTGCGCTCTCCCCCTTCTCTCATGCTACACTCTCTGTGATCTCCCCCCCCCCCCCCTCCCCTCCCACTTCACATGTTCATTCATAATGGCTCTACCAATTAGGACCGCACGTGCTGATGCTGGCATGTTGATCACACACACACACACACACACACACACACACACACACTCTCTCTCTCTCTCTCTCTCTCTCTCTCTCTCTCTCTCTCTCTCTCTCACACACACACACACACACACACACACACACTCACACACACTAACACCCCCCACACACACACACACACACACACACTCACACGTGCGTGCACATGTGAGATCGAGCTTTCCATGATCTCCATGGCGAAGAGACGGGACGGCTGATGAAGAGCCAGCAGGTCATGAAGGACCTCACTGGATACAGTCCTTTCAAGTATGGGGAAAAAAGTGTAAAGGCTCATGACTGAAGATTCAGTGAACCTTTTACCCTCGGCTTGGCTCTGAAGGACAAGAGCATAAAAATGACTGGGTTTTAACATGGCATCTGAAGGGTAACAGTATGAAATAACTGGATTTAACGTGGCATCTGAAGGGTAACAGCATGAAAATAACTGGATTTAACGTGGCATCTGAAGGGTAACAGCATGAAAATAACTGGATTTAACGTGGCATCTGAAGGGTAACAGCATGAAAATAACTGGATTTAACGTGGCATCTGAAGGGTAACAGCATGAAAATAACTGGATTTAACGTGGCATCTGAAGGGTAACAGCATGAAAATAACTGGATTTAACGTGGCATCTGAAGGGTAACAGCATGAAAATAACTGGATTTAACGTGGCATCTGAAGGGTAACAGCATGAAAATAACTGGATTTAACGGGGCATCTGAAGGGTAACAGCATGAAAATAACTGGATTTAACGTGGCATCTGAAGGGTAACAGCATGAAAATAACTGGATTTAATGGGGCATCTGAAGGGTAACAGCATGAAAATAACTGGATTTAATGGGGCATCTGAAGGGTAACAGCATGAAAATAACTGGATTTAATGGGCATCTGAAGGGTAACAGCATGAAAATAGCTGGATTTAACGTGGCATCTGAAGGGTAATAGCATGAAAATAGCTGGATTTAATGGGGCATCTGAAGGGTAACAGCATGAAAATAGCTGGATTTAATGGGGCATCTGAAGGGTAACAGCATGAAAATAACTGGATTTAATGGGGCATCTGAAGGATAATAGCATGGAAATAACTGGATTTAATGGGGCATCTGAAGGATAACAGCGTGAAAATAACTGGATTTAACGGGGCATCTGCGTGATGCAAGTTTCTTTTAACTGCGTGAAAGCATCGTAAACAGGATTGACGCTGTGAACTTTGACCTGTTTACTTCATGTTCACTGCAGTTCTGTTGTTTGCTGAAAAGTAAGTTACAATGAACTGAAAATTCGATATGTGTGCAAGAAACAGGCTGGGTTTAGAGGACAAGAGGCGAGAGGAGCAGGAGAGGAGGGGGCTCATGTCACCCTCACTTCCTCCTTCCCCCACAGGCATTCCCTCTAAATTTCCCTTCCCCTAACTCTCCCCCTCCCCCCCTCCTCCAACCCCCATTGTCCACGCACCCCTCCACGCCTCCCCTCTCAATAGAAACCAAAAAGAAAAAAAGAAAAAAAAAACCCACATATCATTTTTATACCTCACCATTTTTCATTCTGTCATCCTTCCACTGTCTTTGATGCCAGACATTTTACGAGCATCCTGTTAATAACTGCCAGTGTTGCTGGGCTGTTGTGGATGCTGTTGGTGGGGGAGGTGCCATCAGGGCCGACACGGGCCATGCCTACGTCAGAACACAGCGGCAGCAAAGAGAGGGGGGGAAGGGGGAGGGGGAGGCCCCCAGCCGCCGGTGGCATCAAAGATCAGAGTTCCTGTTGGCAGCCAAGACTCGTTGTCGTCATTGCACGTGAGAATCGTTCCGGCGCGGTTTAGGGTTTGAATATCACTTCCGTTATAGCAGAGCTGAACACACAGGGCTTGTTCACGGCTATGACCAAGTTGAAAGAAAATACATCACTTCTCCCAACACCACACACACACACACACACACACTTCTGTCTGCAGTAAAATGCAGCCTAGAATTTTCCCTTCTGTTTCTGTGAAGTGAGCGTGAAGTTAAACGTTAGATGTCGGTGGCTCCCCCTTGACTTTCCCTCCTCTGCTCTTTGCCTTGTTGCTGCCCCACAGTCACCTCCCTCGTATTTTCTCCTGGAGGCGGAAAGGGGTTTGGAAGAAGACAGGGAGGGGAGGAGGGGGGGGGGGGTCAGGAGGGGGTCGGGGAATGGGGAGGGTATGAGAAAGGAAAGGGAGGAGGGGGCAGGAAAAACTTGGGCCGATAAACAGAACCTGGATCCGAATAAAAGTGCAGCTGTGTTTCGCTCTGTCTGGAGAACTGCTGTCAGACTGATTTCCTACGGCCGTTTTAGCTTTAGAATGGGCTAGGGAGGAAGGGTGTGTGTGAGGTGTGTGTGTGTGTGTGTGTGGTGTGTGTGTGTGTGTGTGTGTGTGTGTGTGTGCGCGCGCGCGCGCGTGTATGCCCAAGTGCGCAGGTGGGCATGTCATATAGCCACAACAGCGCTTGACCTGATAAGCCTAACGCCTCGCGTCCCATCTCACCTCCACCCCTACCTGCTTCCCATTCCTCCCCTCTCCATCCCAGCCACTCTGTGACCCCTTACATTCAGTTTTGGTGCTGGATGTTTGTCAACTTATTTTTGGCAGGTAAGAAATGAAGGGTCACTGTAAACCCTACATTAAGTTTTGGTGCCGAGTTTGTAACCTTATTTTTGGCAGGTAAGAAATGAGGGGTCACTGTAAAGATTAAGTCAGGAGATACACATTTTGTCTGCCGTCTTAAGAACACACGCGTTACGTTCATGCTGCAGATGTTGAGTTAATCCTCTTTTGTTATTGTTTGTATTTGCCTTAAGTTCTCAAGGCCCCAGGAGGTTCATTGTGTCTGGAATTTTCAGCCCTTCACGTATGGGTTTTTTCTCTCCTTCTCCCCCTAGTTCTTCACGGACTGTCTTGTCTTTTCTCAACTGCCATGTCAACTCTGCGTTTGCATGCATGCGTGTGTGTGTGTGTGTGTGTGTGTGTGTGTGTGTGTGTGTGTGTGTGTGTGTGTGTGTGTGTGTGTGTGTGTGTGTGTACATGTGTGCTTGTGCGTGCACCCGTGTATTTGTTGTGTGTGTGTGTGTGTGTGTGTGTGTGTGTGTGTGTGTGTGTGTGTGTGTGTGTGCGCGCGCGCGCGCGTGTGTGTGATGCTGATCAACAAGGCAAGTAAACAACATATGCGGGCCTGATTGGCGCAGCCATCACAAACGAACATGGGAAATGAATGGGAAAAACTGGAGGGATCACTAGGAGTGCAGCTGTAAAATAACACGTGGAAAGCGAACACGAAACAAGTTGAGGACATTAAGCTTTCACTGTCCATCAGTGCAGCCGTCCATTTGGCCGTCTCTCTCTGTCCCTCCTCTCCCTCATTCAAGCACACGCACGCGCGCACGCACACACGCACGCAGGCACGCACGCGCGCGCGTACACACACACACACACACACACACACACACACACACACACACACACACACACACACACACACACACAGAGGGGTCTGTCTCGGCGAACTCCACGAAATGTCTTCTCTGCACTCGGGTGCTGGTGGACTGACAAGAACAGAGCAGAACACACTGACATCGTGTTCCACGTGCACAGAACATGGCAGTCCCCACTCAGCAGACATGTCAGATTGTCTGCCAGGATAAAACACAGTCTGACCTCTGTGTCATGACAGATTGTCTGCCAGGATAAAATAGAGTCTGACCTCTGTGTCCATGACAGATTGTCTGCCAGGATAAAATAGAGTCTGACCTCTGTGTCATGACAGATTGTCTGCCAAGATAAAATACAGTCTGACCTCTGTGGCATGTCACATTGTCTGCCAGGATAAAATACAGTCTGACCTCTGTGTCATGACAGATTGTCTGCCAGGATAAAACACAGTCTGACCTCTGTGTCATGACAGATTGTCTGCCAGGATAAAATACAGTCTGACCTCTGTGTCATGACAGATTGTCTGCCAGGATAAAACACAGTCTGACCTCTGTGTCATGACAGATTGTCTGCCAGGATAAAACACAGTCTGACCTCTGTGTCATGTCAGATTGTCTGCCAGGATAAAATACAGTCTGACCTCTGTGTCATGACAGAGGAGCCCAGCAAGTCAGGACAACACTGCGCATCTGACAGTAAGAGAGCCCAGTACTATCTATGCGCACTGATAAAATGATGTTAACATTAACATTCATGACGCAGGGAAAAAAAATAATGGCGGTACAGACTTCGGAAAGAAAAAAACGTTGTTTCTGACCTGAAGACTTCATTGCCACTATGTTTTCTGTTTGTTTGGAAGACAAAGTGCATTTGAAATGGGAAGACACTGAATCCTAGATTAGCTGGTTACTATTCACATACATTCATGTGGGCACGCACCGGTCTTTGTCATTTGTGCAGACCGGTCAACTCTGCCATAGCAGCATCTAATAAGACACGATTCACCTCTTGTTATCCATGTCAGATCTTTCGTCATTGAAAATATCTGGACACCCGTCTTTGGATCTGAAAAGGTCGGAATTTAATTTCTATAACAGAACATTGCTTACCAGATGCCTTGTAAATACAACAAGCAATGCGCCAAACATTTTGACCGTTGAGTTTCTTATAGGCAATCTCTTTCTGTGCGGATTCTGCCATGGGTTGAATCACATTCTCCCTGCTATATAGACATTGTCTCGTTGTCAGAAAGCTGACCTTTTGCTCAAGCAGCTGGGTTGCTGATGATGTTACAGCCCTTAACAGGCAAAGTGGTTCACCACCCATCTGATGGACACCTCAGGAGGGGGACTTCTCCTTCCTGCACGCTGATATTTAGTGTGGGGCGTTCTGTTTTACACTGTTCTTTATCGCATGATTCTGGAGTCCATTTTGTTTATTGTCCACACTCTTTTTTCTTTTGCTCTGTCGGTGTACTTTCAATTTGCTTTGCATATTTTATCTTCTTCCCCCTCTTCCTCTTCCTCCTGTACCTCCCCCCCCCCCTCTCTCTCTCTCTCTCTCTCTCTCTCTCTCTCTCTCTCTCTCTCTGTGAGCGCCGACATGCATATCTGTGTGTGATAACACGCAACCCCCAATGATTCAATGGATGCACATGGTCTTCTGAGCGTCATGCAGCCATGGCACACCACCACGCCTGGCTCACTGATAAGCCCCACGCCTCAGCTCCATCTCCCCAGAGACCAACGAGACATGAAAGAAAACTATTGCTGGTTGAACTTTCTTTCACAGTTCGAGCATTACGTCACCCCCGACCCCTCCTCACCCCTTTCATCTCCTCCTCCACCTCCCTCCTCCTCCTCCTCCTCTCCACCCACCCCCTTCTTCCAACCTAGATCTTTCCTCACACAAATATGAAATATCTGTTTCTTTGTAATTTACTTTTGGGCAAAAAACCCCCCCCCTGCTGTGAAAGTTGGGTGAGCAGACCAAACTTCACATAGTCAATACTATTTACGATGCTTTCACACAATAGAAAGCGACTCGCATTACGCAGAGAACACGTTCAAACCAGTGATTTTCAGACTACTGTTTGAAGTCCTTCAGATCCCAGCAGGGGAGGTGGGGGGGGGGGGGGGGGGGGAGTAAAAAGGTTAATTGAATCTTGAATCATGAGTCTCTTCATTTCTTTCTCCATTACTTGAAAGGCCTACACCCATGCAGTGATGGTTCTTCACGCCCTATCGCTTCTTCATTGGCTGTGCTGTCTCTTCTCCGTGGAAGTGAGTGGGAAAATCTCTCTACCCCTGTGTGTGTGTGTGTGTGTGTGTGTGTGTGTGGCTAATCAACATGACAAGCAACAGCGCGTGTGGCCCTAACTGGCAGAACCATCACAAATGGACATGTGAAGTGGACAGACAAAAAGTGGAGGGATCATATTGAGGTTAGCGTGGAGGAGAGCAAACACGGAAAAAAAAGAAGTGAATATACAGTCCATGTCGATTGTGTCTGTCTTCTGTCTGTCTGCCTCTCTCTTTTCTTTCTCTGTCTCTCAATCTCTTTCAGCCTCCCTCTCTCCACTTTTCTCTCCCTCCCTCCCTCCCCTCCCTCCATCTCCTTCTCTGTCTCCGTCTGTCTTTCCCTCTCTCTCTCTCTCTCTCTCTCCTCTCTCTCTCTCTCTCTCTCTCTTCTTCTTCTTCTTCTTCTTCTCTCCCACTCTCTCTCGTTGGCCCCTCCTCCCTCCCTCCTCTCTCTCATTCGCGCTCCCTCCCTCTCTCCATCCATCCTTCCCCCTGTCTCACGCTCCCTGCCTCCCTCCCTCCCTCTCACCCTCTCCCTCTCTCTTCCCCTCCCTCTCTCTCTGCCCCTCCCTCTCTCTCCATCAGCCCCCCCCCCCTCTCTCTCCCCCCCTCCCTCCGTCCCCCTCCGTCCCTTCCTCCCTCCTCCTTTTTCTCCCCCTCCCTCTGTCTCTCTCTCCCCTCTCTCCATTCTCCCTCCTTTTCCTTTTGCACCTCTCTCCCTCTCTCTCCCCTCTCCACCCGCTCCTGTTCTCTTCGTTGTTTTATCTCCTCCACAATCCTCCCTCACAGTTCCTCGTGAAGTCGAGAAGAGGACGAGAGGAAGATGGGGAGCTGGGGGATCAGAATTGGGCGGGGGAAGGGGGAAGGGGCACTGAAGAAAGCGGCAGAGAGAGAGAGAGAGAGAGAGAGAGAGAGAGAGAGAGAGAGAGAGAGAGAGAGAGAGAGAGATTGAGAGAGAGCTTGGGCGAATGAAGAGGACCTGGGTCCAAATCGAACTGCATTTTTTATCGTCGTTGTGTGTGAAGGAAACGCTGCCAGGCTGTAGATCTAAGTTCATCTTTTTGGCTTTAGAATGGGCTAGAGGGAAAGGGGTGGTGTGAGAGGTATTCGCGCGTGCGTGTGTGCATGTGCATGTGCATGTGTGTGTGTGTGTGTGTGTGTGTGTGTGTGTGTGTGTGTGTGTGTGTGTGTGTGTGTGTGTGTGTGTGTGTGTGAGTGAGTGTGTGAGTGAGTGTGTGTGTGTGTGTGCGTGTGCGTGTGTGTGTGTGTGTGTGTGTGTGTGTGTAACTAATCATCATGGCAAACAGCAGCACGTGCGGTCCTAATTAGCACAGCCATCACGAATGAACATGTCAAGTAGACAGGGGAGAGGGAGGGGATCACAGAAAGTGTAGCATAAACGTACTGGAGGAGAGCGAATATCGAAAAAGAAGATGTAAACATACAGCCTTTGTCCTTCCCCACCCCCTCCTCTCTCTCTCTCTCTCTCTCTCTCTCTCTCTCTCTCTCTCTCTCTCAACCCCCTTTGTCTCTGTCCCTCTCTCTCCTTCTCTTCCTCTTGCGTCGTCTCTCTCCCTCCATCTCCGTGTCTCGTGCCCTCCCTCCCAAATCACCCTTCTCTTCTCTTCGTCTTTTTTTTTCCTCCTCCACACTCACGTCCCTCGTATGTTCTCCTGAATCTGGAGGGGGCTGAGAAGAAGATGAAGACGTGGGGGTGGGGGAGGGTATGGGAATGGGGAGTGGAGGGGAGCTGAAGGGAGGGGGGGGGGCGGGGCAGTATGGGAAGCTTGGGTGAATAAAGACAACCTGGACCCAGATAAATCTGCTGGTGTTTCCTGGTCTGTCTGGAAGAATTACCGATGGAGTTTAATCTATGACCGTCTGGCTTTAGAATGGGCTGGGCAGAAGGATGGGGTGAGGTGTCTGTGTGTATGTCTGTCGGGCGGTGGCATGGGAGTAGAGATGGGGGTGTGTGTTGAAGGTGTGTTGGGGGGGGGGGGGGGGGGCGCGCGTGGGAGTGGGCAGGTAGGAGTGGCACAGGTGGTGTGGCCCGATGACCCCCCCTCCCTTACCCTCCACGCTCACATCAGACACACGCTAGTCATCCCTTGCTGCCCCACCACCCTATCCCCCCCCTCTCCTCCCTCTCCATCACTCACATCGCCACTCGTTCTGTTTGCTTTGAACCTGTCACAAAGCGACCTGGCACAGACAACGAACTGTACCACGATGTGACATGTTCATGTTGACATGACCATCGTTTTTTTTAGGGTGTTGGGGGGTGGAGTGAGGTGGGGTGGGAGTTCTTTGTTGATTAGGATGAGAAACCATCTTCAAGGACAATCAAGCCTCGTGATGTAGGACATGACACACGCTGTGATGTAGGACATGACGCACGCTGTGATGTAGGACATGTTGCACGCTCTAATGTAGGACATGATGCACGCTGTGATTTAGGACCTGATGCACGCTGTGATGTAGGACATGTTGCACGCTCTAATGTAGGACATGATGCACGCTGTGATTTAGGACCTGATGCACGCTGCGATGTAGGACATGATGCACGCTCTAATGTAGGACATGATGCACGCTGTGATTTAGGACATGACACACGCTGTGATGTAGGACATGATGCATGCTGTGATTTAAGACATGATGCACGCTGTGATGTAGGACATGATGCACGCTGTGATTTAAGACATGATGCACGCTGTGATGTAGGACATGGCACACGCTGTGATTTAGGACATGACACACGCTGTGATGTAGGACATGATGCATGCTGTGATTTAAAACATGATGCACGCTGTGATGTAGGACATGACACACGTTGTGATTTAGGACATTATGCACGCCGTGATGTAGGACATGATGCACGCTGTGATTTAGGACATGACACACACGCTGTGATGTAGGACATGACACACGCTGTGATTTAAGACATGATGCACGCTGTGATGTAGGACATGACACACGCTGTGATTTAGGACATGATGCACGCTGTGATTTAAGACATGATGCACGCTGTGATGTAGGACATGA
>JADBJO010000354.1:528979-536479 GCA_016801955.1 Conus betulinus | reverse complement strand
AGGATACAGTTACAGTGTCTTTTGGAGCCAGGTTCTCTTCATTCGCCAGAGCACCCACACCACAACAACCACCATCCGCCTCCTCTCTACACCTATCCTCGCCTTCCCATCTTCTTTCCACTCCTTCCCCGCCACCAGGGTAAAATACAAGTGGGCAATTGTAGAGAGACAGAGAGAAAAGGGAGGAAATGAAGAGAGAGAGAGAGAGAGAGAGAGAGAGAGAGAGAGAGAGAGAGAGAGAGAGAGAGAGAGAGAGAGATAAAGACAGAGACAGGACAGACAGAGACAGACAGACGACAAAGAAGACGACGGGCTTATGTCTTCAACTTTTTGTCATGTCCGCTCTCCTTCAATTATTTCATGCTGCACTTTCTGCGAGACCTTGCCATTTTTTCCCCTCGTCCACTTCTCATGTTCGTTCCGTGATGGCTGTGCCTATTAGGCCTACACGTGCAACTATTTGCAATGTTGATTAGCACTACACACACACACACACACACACACACACACACACACACACACACACACACACACTCTCTCTCTATCTCTCTCTCTCTCTCTCTCTCCTCTCTCTTTCTCTCTCTGTCTCTCTCTCTCTCTCTGTCTCTCTCTGTCTGTATCTCTCTCTCCTCTCTCTCTCTCTCTCTCTCCTCGGCCTCTCTGTGTGTGTGTGTGTGTGTGTGTGTGTGTGTATGTGGTGTGTGTGTGGTGTGTGTGGTGTGTGTGTGTGTGTGTGTGTGTGTGTGAAGACAGAGAAAGACAAACAGACAAAAAGACAGAGATACATACAAAGCGAGACAGACATACAGACAGAGAAGGCATGCGCTTTATGTCCTCAGCTTTTTCATGTTTGCTCCCCTTGAGTTATGCAGTGTGCCGCATTTCTCTGTGATCCCCCATATTGTCATTTTCCACTTTGTTCGTTGGTTTGGGATGGCTCAGCCAGTTAGGCCCGCACGTGTTGTTACTTGGCATGTTGATTAACACAGCACACACACACACACACACACACACACACACACACACACACACACACACACACACACACACACAAGACACACACACACACCAGAGAGAGAGAGAGAGAGAGAGAGAGAGAGAGAGAGAGAGAGGACAACCAATCCATGGAACAAGGAAAAAGGAGCCAGAGGAGTGGAAGGAGAAGGTATGAAATGCTCAGCAAGGCAAAAACCCATTGAAAGAACACAGAGGGAGCAGATGAAAACAAAACAAACAAAACAAAAAAACAAAAAACAAAGGAGAATGCCGAATATGCAGAACATGTAGAGAACAACGTCACGTAGAAACTTTCTGCATAATTCCCACATGAAAGTAAGGCTCAAAAGCATCGCCGCATGGCACCAGTTTTATGAAGACGAGTGAGAATATGTAACGCAATTGCCGCAACACAACTGAACATCAGCGTGCACAAATGAAAAGTACCCTTCTCCAGGGGCTTCCTCACATGGGCAGTAAGAAACTCTGCATGTCAATGGCCATAACATTATAGCATCACAACCACTTGATCAAATGTCAGCTTTAAGACATGAGACAATGTCTTTGTTTTCAGCTGGAAGACTCTGGATGGACACCGAGTCGTAGGTCAGAAAGGGAGTGACAGCAAGGAAAGTTTGCTCGTGGGAAACCCAACGGCCGAATCACGTTGCATACTATTTCATTAAATGGGATCTGGTTATCTATTCTTTGTGGTACTGGAGTAAACTGCTACTTGTTCGAAATCCTAAAACCAGACCAGTGTTCAGGAATATTCTGTGAAAAGAATTTGGACATGAAGTATCTTTGGGGAATTGTGGTCTTAAGAGATTCCAAGGGAGTTTGCTGAATTCAAGCAGCCGCCGTGGAGAGTGGTGAGCGTCGCGCGGACTCCCGCCTGGACGACCGTGGGTCAGACTCCCCATCAGAGCCGTTCATCCATCAGCATTTTTGGAAAATAATTCTCCATTTTTGTGGCCTTGACCCGTCATGACACAGAGGTCAGACCCTATTCATTCCCGCAGTTGATCTGACATGTCCGCTGAGTGAGGGACTGTCAGGTTCTGTGCACGTGGAACACGGTGCCAATGTGTTCTGCTCCGTTCTTGCCGGTCCACCGGCATTCCCCTAGTGTAGAGAAACATTTCTTGAAGCTTGCTGAAACAGACCTCTCTCTCTCTCTCTCTCTCTCTCTCTCTCTCTCTCTCTCTCTCTCTTTTGTGCGTGTGTGAGCTGGGGGTGAGGGTGGGGTGGGCGTGTGCAAACGTCTGTGCGAGCGTTAGTGCGCGTTGTATCGGCCCGCAGTTGCCCCACAGATCAGATCTTGGTTCCTCGCACTGCCCCCTGCTCATGTCACCATGCCCCCCCCCCCCCCCCCCTCCCTCCCTCCCCCCCAGTGGCACTTCCTCCCTGCTTCCTTCCATTCTCTCACCCCATCCCTCAAACATCAAGAACAAGAACAAGAACAAAAAAACAAGAAAACAAAACAAAAATCATTTTTATACCTCCGCATTTTCCATTCCGACATCTCCCCCACGTTCTTTGATGCCAGCCATTTTACGAGCATCCTGTTATTATCTGCAGTGCCGCTAGGCTGTTGCGGATGGTGTGATGGGGATGTACCATCAGGGCCGACACGGGCCATGCCTACGTCAGGATACAGCAGCAACAAAGAGACATGGGAGAAGGGAGGGGGGAGGGAGGTGGGCCCGTCAGCCGCCGGTGGCATTGAAGATCAGACTTGGTTCTGGCGGCCAAGACTCGCTGTCCTCATGGCACGTGAGAATCGTTCCGGCGCTGTTTATGGTTTTATGGTTTCTGCCTCACTTCTTTCATAACCGAGCCGATCGCACAGGGCCTCTTCACCACTGCGGCCACTTCATTTCTAGGACATCAGCGAGGTCGTTTTTTCAGACACAACATCAAGTCAATTCTGAGAGCAGTCCAAGTGCGACTCTCATGTGTGCTGGAAGCGTTGTTCACAGCGTTGTCATCACTAGCAAATGAGTATGACGTGCAACTGGGAATTATCTCTCACTAGGGGTCATCTCTCTTGTGTGTAGGTGAATGTTGGGATTTTGTGATATAGCGAACAAAGGACGACAAAATAGGAGGATATCTTTCAAGTCTAAGTACAGAACATTCTCCGACCACTCTAACCCGACTCCCTCATATAAGCTAACCCCCCTCCCCCCCCCCCCCCTCCTGCTCCTAAACCTCTATGCCAAGCTCTATGGCATAGAGGTTTAGGTTCGTTTCCCTTTTCCATCACTTCTTCCCTTTCCCCCAAAATAAAAGATGTTCATGCATTGCTATCTTTTTCATTCGAGTTCTTAGTTCGTGCCAGACGTTTTAGACGAGCTTCCCGTTATTTTCCGCCAGAGTTGCTCGCTCTTGTCGATGGGGGCTCACGTCACAGCTGGCACGCGCTTTGCTCTTGTCAGACAACACCAACTCGTAAAGGTCAGAGTGCGCGCTTACAGCAAAGGCCAAGTAGTAACAACAACGTTTGAACAGATGAAAAAAAAAAAAAAAAAAAAAAAAAAATATATATATATATAACTTGACTGTGAAAAAAATCGTCCTGGAATTTGGGGTCAGTAAATTAGTTCAATACCTCGTGTCAGCAAAAAGAATAGAATGATGCTCCATGACTTGTGGACTCCCTGTGTTTCTACGCCAATCGCAGGGCACAAGGATTTTGGAGTGAAAAGTCCAGCAGACGACAGGAAAATGAAGGGTCATGTGGATCGCGCTTGCATAGAAAAACAAATCAACATGAGACCTGCCTCAGAGTCAGGTATGGTATGGGTCAGGGGCTGGACTGTGCATTGAATATGTTTTGGTACTGGCTGATCTGACAACAAAAGTCAGGTACAGCTTAGAGTGCCACAGAGAGTATATAGCTTTTGGGGCCTAAACTGAAACCGTGAACTCCGACCTCTAACATCAGACTTCCTGCTAGGTGTCGCTGCCGTCACGGCACGTGACCATCGTTCCAGTGGTGTACAGAAAGGGGTGGAAGGGGAACACAGTTTTCTCCTTTCAGCCATCGTCTGGCTAAGAAAGCTGGAATGAGTGATGATGATACCTGAACATCAGTCTCTCTTGCCAGCCCCAGATGTTGGCGTTTTACAATGTGTTTAAGTGAGAATCATTCCACATGCGTATGGAAAGGAAAAAAAAAAAAGGGGGAGGGGGGGGGGGCTCACCCGCATGCTGAAGGGAATGGTGCGCGCGCATGTGTGTGTGTGTGTGTGTGTGTGTGTGTGTGTGTGTGTGTGTGTGTGTGTGTGTGTGGCCATGACAATTAAGTTTATACAAGTATTATTGTTGTCGTCGTCGTCGTCGACCTCGTCGTTGTTGTCAGGTGAGGCGCATCAAAGGTGCTGATGTTTCAGGCCCTGCATGTGTGTGTGTTTATCATCTACCTGGTCTGTGTTTATCGTCATGCCTCTGCCTGGTGTGACGCTCCAAGCCCTGCACGTGTGTGTGTTTTTCATGTGTCTGGTCTGTTTTTTATCTTCACGTGTCCGCCTAGTGTCCCCAATAAGCCACGGAAATGATCGGTGGATCGGCGTCACACGTTGGAGGTGGTCGAGCGGTCGGTTCCTCCACACCATGACATAATGCCAGCCTCTGATTGTCAGTTCTTGTACACAACATCAACAACAACAGCAAACAACAACAACAACAAGAGGGAAACAGTTTTTGAACCGAGTGAGAGTTGTGCAATCTCCGAAACGATCCCCAATATTCATGCATGCTGGCATGCTTGATATATATGCAAATCAATTGAAAAACATATTGCTTTCACATCGCTACTGAGTTTATTGCTGGTGTTGATAACAATGCCAGTAATACAAGTTGTAGCTTCTGTACTAGTAGTAGTAGTAGTAGTAGTAGTAGTAGTGGTGGTGGTGGTGGTGGTGGTGGTGATGGTGGTGGTGGTGGTGGTGGTGATAGTAGTAGTAGTAGTAGAAGTAGTAGTAGTAGTAGTAGTAGTAACTGCTATGTCCATCTATTATTCTAAACTTGTGCCTTAGAGCTTCGGATATGGAAGATACCAGTCTCACTGGGGTTTCGCAAAAATGTATGCAGGGACAGGGAGGTACAGAGCGTATGAGCATGGGGGATCTCTCTCTGTCTCTCTGTCTGTCTCTCTCTGTCTGTCTGTCTGTCTGTCTGTCTGTCTGTCTGTCTCTCTCTCTCTCTCTCTCTCTCTCTCTCTCTCTCTCTCTCTCTGTGTGACACACACACATAGGCCTTCACACACACACACACACACACACACACACACACACACACACACACACACACACACACGCACACTCACTCACTCACTCACTCACTCACGCTCTTACACTTTTTGTCTGCGATAAAATGCAGCTTCTGTCTGCTGCGCCCGTTCACACAGAGACAAAGCAGGCCACACCTCCATTGCCTCTCATGTTTTCCCCGGTCACTGAATGTTTCCGGTGGCTTTGTGTCCTCCCCCAAGGCGGCTACCTTCTTGCATTCCCAACATGACATTGTGTCCGATGGCCCGGCAGGGTCATGGAATGGGGCCAAAGGGGAAAATAACACAATTTTTGCACGGATCCGTCTTCGGCAACCGGATCAAAAAGCAGATCCAGGATCTGACGTCGGATCTCGGCAGGGGTCTGCGCTCTCCCGAGACTTCCTTTCTTTTGTTCCGTTGTGTTTTGTTTTGCTTGTAAACCTGTGTATGAACATCAGACCGGCTGGCTGCTTTTTCCTCTCGAGATCTCCCGGAGAGCTCCGATAGAACGGATTGATGGCCTGTGTAAAAACTGTGCAGACAAACATGATCATAAACAAGGCCGTGTTTCGCCGTTACCAGGCCTTAATCTCCACCCCCCTCCTCACCCCCCTCCCCCTTCCAAACACACGGGCGTGCGCGCACACACGCGCACACAGACGTCATATACGCACAGCCGCACACACGCGCGCGCGCGCGCGCGCGCACACACACACACACACACACACACACACACACACACACACACACACACACACAGTGCTCTTTTCGCCCCCCCCCCCCCCCTCCCCCCCCCCCTACACGCACGTCCTCTATCACACACATTACAATATACCCGAGTGCACGTGTTTCTCCCCAATTTCTCCCCATCCCTCTCCTCCCTCCCTCCCTCCCTCCCTCCCTCCAGACAGGCAATAGCGTGTCCCTTCCATACTGCCCATTCCTCCAACATTGCCACCTGCTCCTGCCCACGGCACACCCGCCCGCCCATCTTCCCACCACCCGCCCGCCCACCTCCCCATCCCTGTACTCCCTCCTTCGCCCTTCGTGCCCCCCCCCCCCCCCCCCCCCCCCCCCCTCCCCTCCACAAAGGAAAAAATATGTCAATGAACCAACATTTCTTTTTTTTCTGACTTTCCTCCATTTTTATGCAAGACATTTTATGAGCATTCTGTGTTTTGTTGTTGTTCGTTTTTTTTTTTCTTCTGTTTTTTTCAGGCACGTGACTGCTGTTTACCCCCTTTGTGGTGGACACTGCAGAAAGCAGACCGGTCGTTCACCCTGCTCGTCTCTATTAACGGTTTACGTCAAGCCAGGAAAGGAACACGCTGTGTGTGTGTGTGTGTGTGTGTGTGTGTGTGTGTGTGTGTGTGTGTGTGTGTGTGTGTGTGTGTGTGTGTGTGCGAGAGAGAGAGAGAGACAGAGAGAGAGAGACAGACAGACAGACAGACAGACAGACAATTGTACCAAATTAGAACAGCATGCGCAATTTAGAGAACATGTGGGGTATATTGTCTGTCTGTGTCTGTGTCTGTCTGTCTGTCTGTCTCTCACACACACACACACACACACACACACACACACACACACACACACGCGCGCGCACACACACACACACACACACACACACACACACACACACACACACACACGCACACACACAGACCAGTGCACCAGTTTGTGAACATGGTACCAAGAAACATCACCTCCAATGAGACTGCAGGCTGTTACATTCCATGCACCTTCATTCCATCCACACTGTCTGCCCCTCTCATCCAACAACGAGATGATCTGACAGAGAACAAAGCCCCACAGTGACACTACTGAAATGATAACGCCCACAGTGACACTACTGAAATGATAACGCCCACAGTGACACTGCTGAAATGATAAGTGTTGACTTCAGGACATAGAACAAAGCCCCACAGTGACACTGCTGAAATGATAACATGTTGACTTCAGGACATAGAACAAAGCCCCACAGTGACACTGCTGAAATGATAACATGTTGACTTCAGGACAAGGAACAAAGCCCCACAGTGACACTGCTGAAATGATAACATGTTGACTTCAGGACAAGGAACAAAGCCCCACAGTGACACTGCTGAAATGATAACATGTTGACTTCAGGACAGAGAACAAAGCCCCACAGTGACACTGCTGAAATGATAACATGTTGACTTCAGGACAAGGAACAAAGCCCCACAGTGACACTGCTGAAATGA
>JADBJO010000354.1:498979-518979 GCA_016801955.1 Conus betulinus | reverse complement strand
ACATGGAGATATGATACAAGGGAAACAAAACATGGGGATATGATTCAAAGGAAGCGAAATATAAACTGTTCCTATAATTACGACAAAAAAAAAACCCCCTTTTCTCCCGTTCTCTGTAGAGAACCAGTCTGGACTGGTGAAGGAAACGTGACTCCTGTAGAACAGTCTGGACTGGTGGTGAAAAACGTGACTCCTGTAGAACCAGTCTGGACTGGTGAAGGAACGTGACTCCTGTAGAACCAGTCTGGACTGGTGAAGGAACGTGACTCCTGTAGAACCAGTCTGGACTGGTGAAGGAACGTGACTCCTGTAGAACCAGTCTGGAGTGAAGAAAAAAAACGTGACTCCTGTAGAACCAGTCTGGACTGGTGAAGAAAACGTGACTCCTGTACAACCAGTCTGGACTGGTGAAGGAACGTGACTCCTGTAGAACCAATCTGGACTGGTGAAGGAACGTGGCTCATGTAGAACCAGTCTGGAGTGAAGAAAAAACGTGACTCCTGTAGAACCAGTCTGGACTGGTGAAGGAACGTGACTCCTGTAGAACCAGTCTGGAGTAAAGAAAACGTGACTCCTGTAGAACCAGTCTGGAGTGAAGAAAACGTGACTCCTGTAGAAACCAGTCTGGACTGGTGAAGAAAAAACGTGACTCCTGTAGAACCAGTCTGGAGTAAAGAAAACGTGACTCCTGTAGAACCAGTCTGGAGTGGTGAAGAAAACGTGACTCCTGTAGAACCAGTCTGGACTGGTGAAGAAGAAAACGTCACTCCTGTAGAACCAGTCTGGACTGGTGAAGGAACGTGACTCCTGTAGAACCAGTCTGGACTGGTGAAGGAAACGTGACTCCTCAGTTTGCAGCCACTCTTGTGACGCAGGTCGATCACCAATTTCGAAAAGGCGACAACGTCTTGTGAATATTTCCGACGAATAACCGTGAGATCTTTTTCAGCCAGCACGTGGTATTAGTTTCTATATACCATGTATCCACCTGATCAGCAGTTTACAATTTACAGTTTGTGTAACAACAACTTCAATTCTACAGAATGTTTTACAACAGAATGTCCATTAGCCACTGCCTGCAACAGCCAGACATCCTCAAATTCCTAGAGGGGAGAGAGAGAGAGAGAGAGAGAGGAGAGAGAGAGAGAGAGAGAGAGAGAGAGAGAGAGAGAGAGAGAGAGAGAGAGAGAGCAAATTGTATAAGGGTTTTTAAATACTCCCACCGCATTAGCACAAACTGATCTTTAATAATGTTTTCTTCTGGCCAGGTGTCTTTCAGGAAAAAGAAATGAGAGTGATTGAATAGGAAATGCTTGACTGAGGAATGCAAGGTGTTCACAATGTCTGGCACTGAGAACTGACGAGACTCTCTCTCTCTAACGGAAACCTTCAACGATCGCCTGCCTCTGTCTCTCTTTCATTCTCCCCTCTTCCATACTCTGTGTGTGTGTGTGTGTGTGTGTGTGTGTGTGTGTGTGTGTGTGTGTGTGTGTATGTGTGTGTGTATGTGTGTGTTGGCGCGCGCGCGCGCCCCGCGCTTATGTGCATGCACACAGCACTGGTCTGTTTGCGTGTGTGTGTGTGTGTGTGTGTGTGTGTGTGTGTGTGTGTGTGTGTGTGTGTGTGTATATGTGTTTGAGTACGTGCACACGTGCGTGTATGCATTTGTATGTTTTCGCGCACGTGTGTGTGTGTGTGTGTGTGTGTGTGTGTGTGTGTGTGTGTGTGTGTGTGTACGCGCGCGCGCCCCCCACCCCCCACCCCCGGACAGACAGCACTCCACCACCATCCACTCCACCTTTCCTCCTTCATTCGTACCCCCCCCACCCCCCACCCCTGGACAGACAGTACTCCACCACCATCCACCCCACCCTTCCTCCTTCATTTGTCCTCCCACCTACCCACCCCCACCCCCCACCCCCGGACAGACACTGGTGCCGCTCGTCCATAAGACACTGTCCTAACCACTCCATTCCTCCTCCTCATCCCTCAACCACCCCCCCCCCTCCCCCCTTTCTCCCCTCCACACACACATTCAATTATGCACCGACATTCTTCACTCTGACGTTCTTCCACTTTGTTCGATGCCAGACGCTTTATCAGCATGCTGGTACTCTCCGCCAGTGCTGCCAGACTTTTCACGCTCATGGCTGCTGTTTAGCGCTTGGCTGTCACTTCGTCAGTGAGCACTGCAGACAGTATCATGATCATCCACGTTGCTCTCTGCTAATAAAAACGATGATTGTACATCAGTTCTTGAGAGTGCTGTTCCCAGCGTGAGCTACAAACCTCCGCTGCTTCAGATAACATGTTTAAGGTGTAGTTTGACAGACAGAAAGAGAGAGAGAGAGAGAGAGAGAGAGAGAGAGAGAGAGAGAGAGAGAGAGACAGACAGACACAGACAGACAGACAGACAGAGTTAGACTGAGACACACACACACACACACACACACACACACACACCACACACACACACGGACAGGCAGACAGAGGAGGACAGAGGCAGACAGACAGACAGACAGACTGAGGAAGACAGAGGTAGAGACAAGCAGGCAGGGTCGCCAGTGTCTGACCATTGTCTCAAGAAGTGTCACCTCCAACGACACTGCAGCTTGACCCTTGTCATGCGGCGCCGTAGTCCCCACACCTCACACCTCCAGCCAACGATGGGAATCTGACCAGAGGGGGGGGGGGGGGGGGGGGGGGGGGGACCCACAGTGACACTGGCGCCGTAGTCCCCCACACCTCCCACCTCCAGCAACGATGGGAATCTGACCAGGGGCAAAAGAACCCACAGTGACACTGATCACTGTTGAATTGACGAGTTCTGGAAAGCACTTTGGAATTCATTCTAACTCTCTGTGCGGGGAAGTTCTGAGGTGTTCCCAAACCTTGGCACCACACCTGATAGGCCTAACTCAGCTGTGTCTGTCTCTGTCTGCCTCTGTCTCTGTCTCTGTTTTTCTGTCTGTCTCTGGCCCACTACCTCCTTCTCTCGCTATTCTTCTCCCTCTGTCTTTTCTGTCTCTTTCTACCTCTCTCTGTCTTACCTTCACTCTCTCTTACCTGTCAGTACCCCCCCCCCCCTCTCTTTCTCTCTGTCTCTCTCTCTCTCTCTCTCTCTCTCTGTCTCTGTCTGTCTCTCTCTCTCTCTTTTGTTAATTATCTTATGTTTTGTTTCATTTTCATTTATCTTCTATTTTCATTTGATGTTCTTTTATGATTACATGACCGCTTTGCTTGCTTTTTTTAAAATTTTTTTTTTAATTTTTTTACATTAATTGATTTCACTGCATGTTGTAGTCCCTACTCAGGGCGAGGACTGGATGTAAAAAAGCACGTTAGTGCTTATCTATTATCCTCGTAAATAAAGAATTTTGTCTTGTCTTGTTTTGTTTGTCTTCTCTCTCTCTCTCTCTCTCTCTCTCTCTCTCTCTCTCCTCTCTCTCTCTCTTGCTGAGTGTATGTGACATTCATTCCAAGCCAATGTCATCTCATATTCACCTCGCCTATTTTTTTCCCCCCGCAGACTTCTGCCAGCTGATAACCCCACACTCCCCTTTCTTCTTCTTCGGCTAACCCTTCTCACCCCTTTCTCATCCGTTCTCCCCCCCCCCCCCCCCCCCCCCCCCCCCCCCACTCCTTTCCCTCCCAAGAAGAATGTGTCTCTTGGCTTCTCCATTCTGACTTCACTCCATTTTTGCTTGATGCCAGACGTTTTGCTGACGTGCATTCTGTCATTTTCCGCTAACGTCTCTGAGTAGTTGTTGATTGGGGCTTCCACCATATAGGGGTGCCGCCTACATCGTGTCATGTCAGAAAACATAAACACACAAAGACAGGGGAACGCGCAGCGCCGAAGGTGAGACCCAAACAAAAAAAGCTGTTACCGCCGTAGCACGTGAGAATCGTTCCCCTAGAGAAAGGGATGAAAGGGGGAAAAATTCCTTTCTCACCCTCACCGTCATGTCGCCGTTCGGCTTGCCCGCTGTTCACGTGCCTGCGTTACGAGAGTGCATTGTTTATGACCTCCGCCACACACGTGATGTTTTTCACCTGTACTCGTTGCTTTGTTTCTCCATCTGTCTGTTCACTTACGCAAGTACAAATGAAATGCGAGTGGTGAGACTTCGCGGGGGAAAACTGCATGAGAGGGGAGATAAGGCTGGGGTTATGCAGGTAGAGGGGACAGAGAGAGAGAGGGGAGATAAGGCTGGAGTAATGCAGGAAGAATGGACAGACAGAGAGAGAGAGGGGAAAGGCTGGAGTTATGCTGAAAGAGAGGGACAAAGAGAAAGAGAAGGGGGGGGGGGGGGGGGGGGGCAAAGGGCACAATTTGGTTTCAGAGGAATTTTGTATAATGTTCATCACCCTTTGTCTTTCATATCAGTCACTTTCTTTTTGTTTCTTTTTAGTGCCACCTCAGTGGCAGTGCACCCACGCCGCGCATTCCGACACCCCGTCCACAGCCACAGCCCGGCCCGACCCGCCGCAACCCCTGCGCCGGCAATTTGCAGGGAGCAATCAATGTCAAGAGGCAACCCACCGCAGTCGTGGAGCCGACGTGAGTGAGCTCTCCCGTCGGAGGGCGCCACCTCGTCCGTCAAACGACAGCCACTATGAACGTGTCAATTCCGGTGACCCCGACGAAATCAAATCAAGGCCACAGACGCTGAGAGGACATCGAAACTGAGGTCACCATGACAGCAGGGCATGAAGAGCCACAGAACGAGACATTCTTATGCTGATCGATTAGAATGAGGATGAAGATGATGCTACGAATTCCATTCTGCTCTGAGACTGCATGACAGGGCTGTACTCTACGCTTACTATCATAATATACATGCCTCAACCAGAGCTCGAAAGATATAGACACCTGCAGTGTTAGTCAGGAAATTGGAGTTACTCCAGTAGAGACGCATCCATTCAGTGGATGAAGCTTCACTGTGTGGTCCCAGTCTTCCCAGTTGAGCCCGTGGCAAACTTAGCTCTGGGTAGGAGCTGGTCAGGGTAGAAAAATCCCCCAAGACTCTGATGGGATTCGAACCTACGACCTCCCAGCCGGGAATCTGCTATGCTAACCATTTCCTCAAGGCGGTTGCTGCATCAGTTACTTGCTGGAGACCTGAATGGCTTCCTGCTTTCACTAAGTCCTTGTTACTGCTGCTTGAAAGAAAGAGGGCGAGCGAGCAAGCAAGCGGGCGAGGTGTGTGTGCGTGTGTGTGTGTGTGTGTGTGTGTGTGTGTGTGTGTGAGGGAGGAGGAAGGGAGGGGCAGGCGACAGCACAATGCCTGACGATGACCTCAGTGATAAGCACTGTCGCATCCAGTGAGACTGCAGCCTGTTCCTTGTCGAGCACCGCCACCTCCCCACACCTTCAGCCTCCCTAGCTGATGATGTCATCATCTGACGCCCAGTGGCACTGCTCAAATGATGGACGTGGACGTGATGAGGCCAGGACAGAACACGCTCATCACAATTGAATCCAGTCTGGCCCCCTATGTAGGGCAGCCCTGAGGTCACAACTTGTGGCGCCGGAATGATAGGCCTCACTTTGCCTGTCTTGATCTGTCTGTCTGTCTGTCTGTCTGTCTGTCTGTCTGTCTGTCTGTCTCTCTCTCTCTCTCTCTCTCTCTCTCTCTCTCCGTTTCTCTCTTCCTCTCTCTGTCTCCTCCCTTCCTTCCCCCCCCCCCCTCCCCCACCCTCTCCGTCTGTCCTCACTGTCTGTCAGACAGACAGACACCCACCCATCCAGCCAGCCTCTTCCCCCCCCCCCCCCTCTCTCTCTCTCTCTCTCTCTCTCTCTCTCTCTCTCTCTTTCTCTAACTCGCTTGTTAGCTCGCTCTCTGCCCTGGCCAAAAGTATCTTCCCTCTTCCATTCTGACTTTTCTCCATTCTGTTTAATGCCAGGCATTTCAGAAGCGTGCGTCATTTTCCGCCGGTGCCTCCACGTCCTTGTTGATGCTGCTGACTGGGGCCCTCCATCGTATCAGGGCATGTACCCACTGGGCAATGTCAGAAAGCAAACAAAGCAGCAACAACAGAAACAGGGAGAGGGAACGCCAGCCGGCAGCGCCGGAGATAGGATGGGACACGTGAGACTCGTTCGCCTGAGGAACGGGAAATGAGGACACGTGAGACTCGTTCCCCTGAGGAACGGGAAATGTGGACACGTGAGACTCGTTCGCCTGAGGAACGGGAAATGAGACACGTGAGACTCGTTCCCCTGAGGAACGGGAAATGTGGACACGTGAGACTCGTTCGCCTGAGGAACGGGAAATGAGGACACGTGACTCGTTCCCCTGAGGAACGGGAATTGAGGACACGTGAGACTCGTTCGCCTGAGGAACGGGAAATGTGGACACGTGAGAATCGTTCCCCTGAGGAACGGGAAATGTGGACACGTGAGAATCGTTCCCCTGAGGAACGGGAAATGAGGACACGTGAGAATCGTTCGCCTGAGGAACGGGAAATATGGACACGTGAGACTCGTTCCCCTGAGGAACGGGAAATGTGGACACGTGAGACTCGTTCCCCTGAGGAGGGGGAAATGAGGACACGTGAGAATCGTTCGCCTGAGGAACGGGAAATGAGGACACGTGAGAATCGTTCGCCTGAGGAACGGGAAATGTGGACACGTGAGACTCGTTCCCCTGAGGAACGGGAAATGTGGACACGTGAGAATCCTTCCCCTGAGGAACGGGAAATGAGGACACGTGAGAATCCTTCCCCTGAGGAACGGGAAATGAGGACACGTGAGAATCCTTCCCCTGAGGAACGGGAAATGAGGACACGTGAGAATCCTTCCCCTGAGGAACGGGAAATGAGGACACGTGAGAATCGTTCCCCTGAGGAACGGGAAATGAGGACACGTGAGAATCGTTCGCCTGAGGAACGGGAAATGAGGACACGTGAGAATCGTTCGCCTGAGGAACGGGAAATGAGGACACGTGAGAATCGTTCGCCTGAGGAACGGGAAATGAGGACACGTGAGAATCGTTCGCCTGAGGAACGGGAAATGTGGACACGTGAGAATCGTTCGCCTGAGGAACGGGAAATGAGAACACGTGAGAATCGTTCGCCTGAGGAACGGGAAAATGAGGACACGTGAGAATCGTTCGCCTGAGGAACGGGAAATGAGGACACGTGAGAATCGTTCGCCTGAGGAACGGGAAATGAGGACACGTGAGAATCGGTCGCCTGAGGAACGGGAAATGTGGACACGTGAGAATCGTTCGCCTGAGGAACGGGAAATGTGGACACGTGAGAATCGTTCGCCTGAGGAACGGGAAATGAGGACACGTGAGAATCGTTCGCCTGAGGAACGGGAAATGAGGACACGTGAGAATCGTTCGCGCCTGAGGAACGGGAAATGTGGACACGTGAGAATCGTTCCCCTGAGGAACGGGAAATGTGGACACGTGAGAATCGTTCGCCTGAGGAACGGGAAATGAGGACACGTGAGACTCGTTCCCTGAGGAACGGGAAATGTGGACTCGTGAGACTCGTTCGCCTGAGGAACGGGAAATGTGGACACGTGAGACTCGTTCGCCTGAGGAACGGGAAATGAGGACACGTGAGACTCGTTCGCCTGAGGAACGGGAAATGTGGACACGTGAGAATCGTTCCCCTGAGGAACGGGAAATGAGGACACGTGAGACTCGTTCCCTGAGGAACGGGAAATGTGGACACGTGAGAATCGTTCCCCTGAGGAACGGGAAATGTGGACACGTGAGAATCGTTCGCCTGAGGAACGGGAAATGAGGACACGTGAGACTCGTTCCCCTGAGGAACGGGAAATGTGGACACGTGAGAATCGTTCCCCTGAGGAACGGGAAATGTGGACACGTGAGAATCGTTCGCCTGAGGAACGGGAAATGTGGACACGTGAGAATCGTTTGCCTGAGGAACGGGAAATGAGGACACGTGAGAATCGTTCCCCTGAGGAACGGGAAATGTGGACACGTGAGAATCGTTCCCCTGAGGAGCGGGAAATGTGGACACGTGAGAATCGTTCCCCTGAGGAACGGGAAATGTGGACACGTGAGAAATCGTTCGCCTGAGGAACGGGAAATGTGGACACGTGAGAATCGTTCCCCTGAGGAGCGGGAAATGTGGACACGTGAGACTCGTTCCCCTGAGGAACGGGAAATGTGGACAGTGGAAGACTGGCTTTCTCGCCCTCGCCCTCCTGTCTGAATTGGGCTTTCCAATGGTTGCCACACCTGATGCAGTCAATTGCAGCGTGAAGCGACTGCAGGCGGAGACCTATACAAATCTTTTTTTTAAAGGGAAATGAAGCACTGTTTCGCAAACATCCACAAACGAATCACAAGCCAAAACAGGACGCGTTTCGGCCTTTTAGGTCTTCTTCAGGCAAGATAAACACGCTCAGGACAACAGATGAAGAGCGAGCTGTCGCTTGTCTCCCTGAATTCGGCGCAAGATGGGCGTTGAATGTGTGTGTGTGTGTGTGTGTGTGTGTGTGTGTGTGTTGTGTGTGTGTGTGTGTGTGTGTGTGTGTGTGTGTGTGTGTGTGTGTGTGTGTGTGGTGTGTGTGTGTGTGTGTGTGTGTGTGTGTGTGTGTGTGTGTGTGTGTGTGTGTGTGTGTGTGTGTGTGTGTGTTGTGTGTGTGTGTGTGTGTGTGTGTGTGTGTGTGTGTGTGTGTGTGTGTGTGTGTGTGTGTGTGTGTGTGTGTGTGTGTTGTGTGTTGTGTTGTGTGTGTGTGTGTGTGTGTGTGTGTGTGTGTGTGTGTGTGTGTGTGTGTGTGTGTGTGCGTGCGTGCGTGCGTGCGCGCGCGCGCGCACAGGTGCGCGCGTGCGAAGGTATATGTGGGGGGGGGGGGGGGGAAGAGTTTGGGATGTGGGTGTGCGCATGCGCAAGTGCGCGCGTTTGTGTATATGTGTGTGAGTGCACGCTCGTGTCTACGTTATTTCTGTTCCCCTCAACCATTTTAAAAATTCCTCTTTTTTCATGCTTCCCATGCTTCCGACTTCACACCGCCCCCACTTCCCCCTACTGCCTCCACCTGTCCACCCACCCACCCACCCCCCCCTATTTTCCAGACAAGCTCTCGTCTCTCTCCTTCATAACTTACTTGCCTCCCCATACCCTCATCCCCCCACATTATCTCAGCCTCATATCTCCCCATGCCTCACCCCCCCCCCCCCCCATTATCCCCAGCCCTCATATCTCCCCATGTGCCTCACCCCACACACACATTATCCACAGCCTCATATCTCCCCATGCCTCTTCCCCCCCACATTATCCCCAGCCTCATATCTCCCCATGCCTCACCCCCCCACATTATCTCAGCCTCATATCTCCCCATGCCTCTTCCCCCCCCCATTATCCCCAACCTCATATCTCCCCATGCCTCTTCCCCCCACATTATCCCCAACCTCATATCTCCCCATGCTGCCCCCCCCCCCCCATTATCCCCAGCCTCATATCTCCCCATGCCTCATCCCCCCACATTATCCCAGCCTCATATCTCCCCATGCCTCATCCCCCACATTATCCCCAGCCTCATATCTCCCCATGCCTCATCCCCCACATTATCCCCAGCCTCATATCTCCCCCCCATGCTCTCATCCCCCACATTATCCCCAACCTCATATCTCCCCATGCCTCATCCCCCACATTATCCCCAGCCTCATACCTCCCCATGCCTCATCCCCCACATTATCCCCAACCTCATATATCCCCATGCCTCATCCCCCACATTATCCCCAGCCTCATATCTCCCCATGCCTCATCCCCCACATTATCCTCAGCCTCATACCCTCCCCATGCCCTCATCCCCCCCCCCCATTATTATCCCCCGCCTCATACATAAACTTTCATGCCAAACAGTCTGGCCTCCCTTCAGTCTGGCCTCCTCCCACTGTGTTTGATGCCAGACATTTTATGAACATCCTGTCACGTTCTGCAAGTGCTGCCAGGCTTCCCCGCACGTGCCTCTTGTTTAGGGAGCACTGCAGGCAGTGGCTGCCACTTTGTCAGGCTGCAGGGAGCACTGCGGGCAGTGTAGTGATAGTTGACTGTGCTTTTTGTTTCTGCCAATAAACCAATGATCACACGTCACTTCTGTAGAGTACCGTTCCCAGTGTGAACTACATGCCACAACCTGCTTCAGGAAAACAACGTGTTGAAGTACAGTTTGATAGAGAGGGGGAGAGAGACAGACAGACAGACAGACAGACAGACAGAGAGAGAGAGAGAGAGAGAGAGAGAGAGAACAAACGGAGACAAAAAAACAAATGTTTCATTATATCGGTCACCAGCCTCTAGAACCAAACAGCACATCGAGACAGAACACAAAAGAAGCAAGAACCCAAAAAGTTCCTGCGATTGTCCACAACAAAAACAGACATACACTCTCTGCTCCGCTGCTGGCAGGATAAAAAGACTTTTTTTTCTGCATTTTCCATAGAATCAGTCTGGAAACAGCGTAGAACGATTACTTTGAGTGTTCATACTTTGGTACTCGAGCGAAAAATTTTTTGCATTGAAACATTCAAAATGTCTGCCTCTGATTTTGTGGTATACAAAACAAATATGAATTAAACGTTGTGTGTGTGTGTGTGTGTGTGTGTGTGTGTGTGTGTGTGTGTGTGTGTGTGTGTGTGTGTGTGTGTCACTTGGCACAAACTGCATAAATCAGAAAGACAAAGCTGCACCTGAAAGTGCCAAAGGGTACCATAAAGATACCGCCCTCAGCTGCCGAACCAACTAGCTAGAGGCAATACTCGCCCCTCTCTTTAAAAACCTTTCCACTCTCGATTTTTTAAGTTTCTGTAATAACTATACATACCTTTATACTAACGAGAGCTTACCTACTCTTTGTTTGTTACAAGGCTTTTTTCTGCGAAGAAAAGAAACGATTTTTTTTCACATCATTCACCTTGCGAGCCAGACGTGTCCAATGCCCAGACAAAGCAGTACAACTTTCTAACGAGATGGCCAGCAGTGTTCGGCTTTGTCATCAAAAGCACAGTCACGTGAGCAGGCCTGTCTGAGCAGATGTCCATGAGGTCTAGGTAAACATCGTGTGGGAGTATAGTCTCAGAGAGAGAGATGGAGAGAGAGAGGGGAGAGAGAGAGGGAGAGAGAGAGAGAGGGGGGGTTGGGGGCAAGAGAGAGTGAGCGAGAGAGAGAGAGAGAGAGCGAGGAGAGAGGAGAGAGAGCGAGATGGAGAGAGAGAGAGAGGGGGGGGAGAGAGAGGGGGAGAGATGGGAGAGAGAGAGAGAGAGAGAGAGAGAGAGAGAGAGAGAGAGAGAGAGAGAGAGAGAGAGAGAGAGAGGGAAGGTGGAGAGCGCCATACGGACGGAGACAAAACGGCAGCTACACCAATTTTTGTATATGCTCATAAGAATTGTCACTTCCAAGATGACAGCGCCACATCATCCGCGCCTCATATCTCCACATCATCCCCACGCCTCATATCTCCACATCATCCACGCTCCACATCATCCACGCCCCACATCTCCACATCATCCACGCCCCACATCACCACATCATCCACGCCTCACATCTCCACACCATCCACGCCTCATCATATCTCTACATCATCCGCACCCCACATCTCCACATCATCCGCACGCTCCACATCTCCACATCATCCACGCCCCACATCTCCACACCATCCACGCCCCCACATCTCCACATCATCCACACCCCACATCTCCACATCATCACACCCCACATCTCCACACATCATCTACGCTCCACATCTCCACGCCCTCACTATCCCCATGCAGTGACGGAGTATCACGAGGGGACAGGAAAAACGGCGACACTGACACACGTTGAATCCACAGGCCAGGAAAGGAACCATGCTCATCCAATGGAATTCATCTCCACCTCTGTGTGGGGGGAACTCTCCACACCCACAGTTGTCGGCATCACAATGAATACAATAGACTGGACTTTATGCCTCCACATCATCCACACCCCACATCTGACAGTTGGACTCGGCTTGTCTGTCCTCGTCTGTCTGCTTCTGTCTGTATGACACTGTCTGCTTCTGTATGTCTGGACGAGGCTTCAGGAAAGTCTGTCTGTCATGCTGGTCACAATGGAATTCAGTCTGACCTCTGTGTGTCTGTCTGTCTGCTACTGTGTGTCACAGTGTGTCGGTCATCAGAATGAATAGAATAGTCTGTCTGTCTATTCTGTCTGTCTGCCTGCTTCTGTCAGTCTGTCTGACTCTGTCTGCTTGTCTGCTGTCTGTCTGCTTCTGACTGTCTGTCTGTCTGTCTGCTGTCTGTCTGTCTGTCTGTCTGTTCTGTCTGTCTGTCTGTTCTGTCTGTCTGTCTGTCTGTCCGTCTGTCTGCTTCTGTCTGTCCCGCCGCCTCGTTCTCCTGCTGGCCTGCTCATCCTCTTTTCTGTCCCCCTTTCTGTCCTTCTCCCCCCTTGATCTTTTTCTCACCCCCCGCCCACCCACTCCCCCTCCCTCCTCTCTCTTCTCTCTCTCTCTCTCTCTCTCTCTCTCTCTCTCTCTCTCTCTCCAAGTACATTTGACATTCATTCCAAGCCAGTGTCAGGTCATATCACCACCGACTGTTTTTGCTCTCAGACTTCTGTAAACTGATAATCACCCCTTTCCTGTTTTTTCAGCTAATCTGCCCCTATTCCTCCCATGACACCTCATCCGCTAACCTTCCCACCCCTTCCTCATCCATCACCCTCTCCGACTACCAAAGAGAATGTGTATCAGCTTTTTCACTCTGACTTTTTATTTGACGCCAGACTTTTTTTTTTCAGATGAGCGTCCTGTAATTTACCGCTAATGTCTCCCAGCTGAAGTTGACGGGGGCCTTACATTATTTCAGGGTGCGCTCTCGCTGTGCTCAGGTCAGACAACAGCAAACAAAGAGACAGGGGAACGAAAATCGGCAGCGCCAAAGATCGGAAATAACAACAACAAAAAAAAGCGTTTCTGTACTGAAATGTGAGACTCGTTCCCTCAGTTTATGGGATTGGGTGAAAAAAAAATTGCAACAAGGATGAATGCCAGCGCGACCTGAGGGCAGGCAGCTTCGACCCAGCAGACCTGGAGGCAAAAGTTTCAGACCGGGTCAACTGGCGGTCCGCCATCAGGCCCGGCATCAAGCAAGCATCAGAGCAGAGGAGAGAGACCCAGTGGGAGAAACGAAGGCGCCACAGACGGTAAAGAATTGCGCCAGCACCCGCTGACTCTCCTGACTGAATATTCGCCTGCAGCACCTGCAACAGAGTCTGCCACTAGAAGATTGGGCTCTTCAGCCACAGCAGGTATTGCAACTCCACCACTCCCTGATCCCCAGTGCAACACCATTTTCCCTACAGACAGCCGGATGCCAACAATTATCACTAAAAATGAAGGAGCAAGTATATAAAAGAGCGTAACTGCATTATTCCAGAACGGTTTTACGGTTTTTTTTTTTTTTCAAATCATAAAACACAGACAGACATATCTGAAAGCCACCCCGGCTCCACAGAATAAGTCTGGGTCAGACGGGAGATAAAGGACGGGGAAGGATGGAGGTGGGATAGAGTGGGAGTGATGACGGGGAAGGATGGAGGTGGGATGGAGTGGGAGTGATGGAGGAAGAGGGGGGACAGAAGGGACGGGGGAAAAGGGAAAAGGGTGGTTTCAGAATGCCCATGCATAATATTCATCACCCTATGACCCCTGTCATGCTAGTCAATTTCTTTTTTTTTTTTTTTTTAAAAAGGTTCCCTTCTCTGTCACATGCTAGAGACTGAATGGCTTCATACTTCTATGAGGTCCTTTTCATTGCTGGTAGAAAGATGGAGGGAAAGTGATCTAGCAAGCAAGCCAATGGGTGAGCGAGCCAGGGTGCCAGCAAGAGAGAGAGAGAGAGAGAGAGGGGGGGGGGGGGGCGGCGCGGAACAGAGACAGAGAGAGAGAGAGAGGGGGGGGGGGGAATTACAGAGAGAGAGAGAGAGACAGAGAGAGAGAGAGAGAGAGAGAGAGAGAGAGAGGCGGTTGACCAACTCCATCGTGTGAACATGGTATTAATTATAAGCACTGTCACATCCAGCGAGACTGCAGCCTGTTCCATGTCATGCACTGCCACCCCCACCCCCACCCCCACCCCACTTCACCCTCCCCAGCTGATGACGTCATCATCTGACGCACGGCGACACTGCTGAATGATGGTTGTTGACTTGATGAGGCCAGGACAGGAAATGGTAGCTGCAATGGAATTCATTCCGCCACCTATGTGTGGAAACGCTAAGAAGTTTTGGCACCAGAAATGAGAGGCCTCCCCCCCCCCTCTCTCTCTCTCTCTCTCTCTCTCTCTCTCTCTCTCTCTCTCTCTCTCTCTCTCTCTCTCTCTCTCCCACCCTGGCGCAAAGATACGTTTCAGCTTTTTTCATTCTGTCATTCTCCATTTCGTTTAATGCCAGACGTTTTAGGAGCGTCTTGTAATTTTCCGCCGATGCCACCACGTCGTCGCTGATGTTGACTGGGCCCTTCCATCATATCAGGGCATGCACGCGCTTGTGCTCATGTCAGACAACAGCAAACACAGAGAGCAACGCCAGCCGGCAGCGCCAAAGATTAGAAGAGAACAGCCGTTGACGTGTGGCATGTGAGAATTGTTCCCCTGGTTTATGGAAAGGGGAGGAAATGGTGCGAGTTCCTTTCTCACCCCTCGCCATTGTCCGAGTTCAGACTACCCATTGTTCACGTGCATTATTTATCTATCTGTCTATTAATAACATTGTACAAAGCTCACGAACTACTTTTAAGACGTTCGGGGGAAAATCAATGAACATGACCCAAGGACGACACTACACAGTCTTCAGGCAGATACGAAGACTCAGGGCGGGGTCCTGGTCCCTTCTGTGACCTGAGCCCAGAACCACCGAACTGAGTTTAACCACACAAATGACGGTGATTCAAACTGTGGGCCAAGAATGAGGACATGACATCGTTTCCGTTTGGAAACACTGTCACCACACTGGCACAAAGTCAATGAAGAGAACATCGTCTGCTGTCCTACGTCACTGTGGGGAGGGGGGGGGGGAGAGAGGGAGAAAGGATAAAAACGTGTAGTTCCCAGTGTTGTTAGTGTGCTGACATAGCCATCAGCAATAACTGTGGAATTAATCTGGCCCCCATTTCCATCCCCGCCGCCCCCTCCCACATGGAAAACGGCATGATGTTAACACTTTCTGCCACCAGATGTGATCGGCTTGTGCGTGTGTGTGTGTGTGTGTGTGTGTGTGTGTGTGTGTGTGTGTGTGTGTGTGTGTGTGTGAGACAGAGACAGAGACAGATACAGACAGAGACAGAAAGAAAGAGAGACGGGTTTTGTGCGCCAGCATACGTGTCTATGTGTGTGCATGTGTGAGCAAGAGTGAACGCGGGGTTGCGTGGGTGTCAGTGCGCGCGCCTGTGTATCTATTTCGATTTTGTGTCGTTTTCTTTCTCTTTTCTTTCTCACACATTCTTTTTTCATTCCTTTCTCAGACTGCTTCCTTACCCTCTCTCTCCCCCCACCCCCATAGACCCTCTCCTACCTCTCTTCCAGACAGACAGTGGCCCTGCATGCCTCCTCCACCCCCCCCCCCCACATCTTCCCTCCACTTCCCACACATTTCCCCAGCCCCTTCTCCCTCCTTCTCTTACCCCCCACTCCCCATCCCCACCCACCCTGAGGAAAATGTCCTAGTATGTTTGTCATTGTTTTCATTCAGACCTTCTGTTTTGATTAATGCCAGAGAATGTACCAGCATCCTGTAATTTTCTGCCAGTGCCGCTGTGCTCGTGGTTTCTGGCTTGGCTGTCAGTTTCAACGGCTGCAACGGACGTGACAGGCCGTATCTTTGTCATTTCCTCTGTTCTTCTCTCATGACAACAATTGCCATTTATCACTTTCAAAGATTGCTGTGCCAATTCGAATAAAAAAAAACCCTCTCATATTTTTCTGGAAGACATTTTGTGGAAGTACACTTAAAAAGGCGCACACACACACACACGCGCGCACACACGCATACACACGCGCGCGCGCACGCGTGAGCGCGTGCGCGCGCGCGCGCACACACACACACACACACGCACACGCACGCGCACACACACACGTAGAGAGAGAGAGAGAGAGAGAGAGAGAGAGAGAGAGAGAGAGACAGAGTGAGACAGACAGACAGAGAGACAGATACAGAGAGAGACAGAGAGAGGCGACGACACCCATTTCTACACACGGTATCAAGAAATGTCACATCCAATGAAACTGCAGCTGGTGATCTTCATCATGCACTACATATCCCCCCCCCCCCCCCCCCCCCCCCCCCCCCCCCCCCCCCCCCTTCCTACCATGCAGTGAACGGGATCAACTGACGTGGACCACAACCCACAGTGGCACTGCTGAAATGATTCCTGCTGACGTCATGAGGTCAGGAAAAGAGCACTCTCATCATCACGGAATTCATTCTGGCCCTCTTTGCGGCAAAGCCCTGAGGTGTTCACGCATTTTGGCGCTGGAACACAAAGCTCTCATTTTATCTGTCTCTTTCTTTCATATTCACTCTCCTACTCTGTCTCTTTCCCTCTCTCTCCTCCTCCTCTTTGCCCCCCCCCCCCCCTCCACCTCTCATTCCTTCCGTCCCTTCCTTTCTTTCTGTGTATCGGCGACATCCTCTCCAGGCCAAAGCCATCTCATGTTCCCCCACCCCATTTCTTTCTCTCTCAGGCTTCTTCACTGGATGCCTTTTTTTACCATTTTCCTTCCCCACTAACAAATTCCTTCCCATCTTCGCCGTAACACGCTACCTTTCCCACCCTTACCTCGTCTCCCTCTCCTTCCCCCCTCCAAACTTTTACAAGCGTTTTGTTACTATCCAACGATGTCTTTTGGGTGGTGTTTGATATTTGATTTTTTTTATCCCCCCCCCCCCCCCCCCCCCCCCCCCCCCCCCCCTCCCCCCCCCCCCCCCCCCCCCCCCAGCATCCTTCCAACCTGTCAGGGCATACACGCACCGTGCTCATGGTAGAAAACAGCCAACAAAGGGACAGGGGAACGCCATCCGGCAGCGCCAGAGATCGCAATGAAAAGACAGTCGCGACACGTGGGAATCGTTCTCTTAGTTTCTGGAAGGGGGTGAAAGGGGAAACAGTTCCTATCCCACCCTCACCAGCCCATCTCTGGTCGGCGTTCCCACTGTTCTGGGGGCCCGATTTAGCTGCAGTTCTTGTTTGGTGCCTCCTCCAGAAAATAAACAGGTCCTCGCCTACAGCTGCTGCTGTGTTTGTCGGTCTGTCTGTCAACAACGTGGCTCAAAACTAGAGAACTCGTTTCAACGAAATATAGGGGACAGGACCGACTCTGACATCAGGACGAAACCTATCAGTGTTCATGCGGATTCTAGATCCTGATCCAGTTCAGAGGGCCGACCCAGGGCTCGTTCATTGGCATCTTTCAAAAAAAAAAAAAACTGAACCGATTGGAACCACACATGGTGGAACAATGGACAGTGGCTATAGGATGACACTAGTAATTTTGATGTAGATCCTACTAGTGATGAAGTATTTAACTTTATAGTGATCTTTGCAAAATATGACATATTCAACTGCAAAGCAAAAAATAATGTCCCACAATTAAACGTGTTTCTCAATAAATTGAAAATAAGATATAAAACTGAAGAATGTAATGCATATTTAAAAATGGACCACATATATTTTTGCAATAAATGGTCTACATATATCCCATTACTATGTAATATTGACCCTTTACCATAACTATACATACAATACAGAGAAGTCATTTAATTACCAACATTTCTAGGGAACTGACTCTATATCTTGATAACAATGCAAAATTATGATTGAGGTCCAACATGATACAGCAAAAGATGTCTATAAGTAACCATGCTAGCATTCTACAAACAACATGTCGGATAATGCGCAAGAAATGTACCCAATCTTTAAAATACTATTGATACCCATATTTCTCTCTTCTCTCTTCTTCTCTCTCTCTCTCTCTCTCTTCTTCTTCTTCTTCTTCTTCTTCTCTCTCTCTCTCTCTCTCTCTCTCTCTCTCTCTCTCTCTCTCTCTTTTGGAAATGTTTCTAAATACTCCAAAAAAAAAAAAAAAAAAATATCCAGCATAAGAAATGTACATTTGATGCTTGATGCTTTGTTTATCCACTCACCCCTGCTCTATGCTTTGGAAAAAATTTTTTATGTAGATCCAAAGGTGTAGAACAGATCAGAGAGCATATCCAGAATCCATAGGACCATGGCAAAAGTCTGCGCTGATCAGAGAGCATATCCAGAATCCATAGGACCATGGCAAGGTCTGCGCTGATCAGAGAGCATATCCAGAATCCATAGGACCATGGCAAAGGTCTGCGCTGATCAGAGAGCATATCCAGAATCCATAGGACCATGGCAAAGGTCTGCGCTGATCAGAGAGCATATCCAGAATCCATAGGACCATGGCAAGGGTCTGCGCTCTTCCAAATGCCCCTCTGACTGTGCATGATAATGTCGATAAACGACGACGACGCCCACAACGACGAGGATGATGATGACGATGACGATGACGATAATAATGATTGGAAAGGTGGTCAGTAGATAAGGCACTCACACAAGGAAATGAGAACTCTTGGGAAAGCAGGTCTATGGTTCAAGTCCCAATATCAAAGGATTTTTTTTCTCTCTCTCCCCCCCCCCCCCCCCCAGCTGACCGATCCTCAGCAGCAGTCTCAGTGTCAGTCTATTGAGAGGAGACGATGAACCAAGGTCTTTTGTGCAGCAGCAGGTGCTTGGAGCAGCTAAGGCAACGAAGGAGTTGTGCCCCCTGGTGAAATTTTGTAAGCAAAAGTCACTATGGTAAGAAAACCATTTTGAAACATGGTGGCGAAACACAGCTCATTGCGGTCCCTGGAAGGGAGCGACGCTAACTTGACACAGAGAAATTCCTACTTTGATGATTATTTTATTAATTAATGTCACTATCATTATCTGACACTGAAGGCACAAAACGCATCATCCAAGATTTGAAAGTCCGCACAACACCCGAACAAGATCATCTGGATGGCAAACACGCCACTAATCCTACCCTAACCTACTTCCAACCTTACCCACCCTACCCAACCCATAGAGAACAACTGTGATACTGGATCACCACTAACCCTACCCAACCCATAGAGAACAACTATGATACTGGATCACCACTAACCCTACCCAACCCATAGAGAACAACTATGATACTGATCACCACTAACCCTACCCAACCCATAGAGAACAACTATGATACTGGATCACTACTAACCCTACCCAACCCACAGAGAACAACTATGATACTGGGTCACCACTAACCCTACCCAACCCATAGAGAACAACTATGATACTGGATCACCACTAACCCCTATCCAACTTCCATAGAGAACAACTATGATACTGGATCACCACTAACCCTACCCAACCCATAGAGAACAACTATGATACTGGATCACCACTAACCCTACCCAACCCATAGAGAACAACTATGATACTGGATCACCACTAACCCTACCCAACCCATAGAGAACAACTATGATACTGGATCACCACTAACCCTACCCAACCCATAGAGAACAACTACGATACTGGATCACCACTAACCCTACCCAACCCATAGAGAACAACTACGATACTGGATCAAATTTGGAAGAAGAGGGCGTGGAATGATGGAGGTGGAATGGGGTGGGGATTTACAGGAAGAGGGGACAGAGTAGAGGGGTGGGGGGGGGGGGCAAAGTGTAAAGGGTGGTTTGAGAAGGGTCGTGCATGTTGTTCACAAACCCAGGACTTCTTTCGCAGTAGTCCATTCATTTTTTTTTTCTTGTTCTTAACGTAGAAGGAAGTCGGACATAACAAACAGCACATCACTGTGCTCAAGATCACATGCTGTAGCTTAGAGGGCTTCGTACTTCATTTTCATGTCCTGTACCTTGGTGACAGAAAAAAGGAAGGGTCAGTTGCGCGCGCGCGCGCGCGC
>JADBJO010000354.1:491479-493979 GCA_016801955.1 Conus betulinus | reverse complement strand
TCCAATGACACAGCAGACTGTTCATTGTCACAGCACAGTGACACAGCAGACTGTTCATTGTCACAGCACACAGTGACACAGCAGACTGTTCATTGTCACATCCAGTGACACAGCAGACTGTTCATTGTCACAGCACAGTGACACAGCAGACTGTTCATTGTCACAGCACACAGTGACACAGCAGACTGTTCATTGTCACAGCACAGTGACACAGCAGACTGTTCATTGTCACAGCACAGTGACACAGCAGACTGTTCACTGTCACAGCACACAGTGACACAGCAGACTGTTCATTGTCACATCCAGTGACACAGCAGACTGTTCATTGTCACAGCACAGTGACACAGCAGACTGTTCATTGTCACAGCACAGTGACACAGCAGACTGTTCATTGTCACATCCAGTGAGACAGCAGACTGTTCATTGTCACAGCACAGTGACACAGCAGACTGTTCATTGTCACAGCACAGTGACACAGGAGACTGTTCATTATGACATCCAGTGACACAGCAGACTGTTCATTGTCACAGCATAGTGACACAGCATACTGTTCATTATGACATCCAGTGACACAGCAGACTGTTCATTGTCACATCCAGTGACACAGCAGACTGTTCATTGTCACAGCACAGTGGCACAGCAGACTGTTCATTGTCACAGCACAGTGACACAGCGGACTGTTCATTGTCACAGCACAGTGACACAGCAGACTGTTCATTGTCACAGCACAGTGACACAGTAGACTGTTCATTGTCATAGCACAGTGACACAGCAGACTGTTCATTGTCACAGCACAGTGACACAGTAGACTGTTCATTGTCACAGCACAGTGACATGCAGACCGTTCATTGTCAGGCGTTGTCATAGCACACAGTCCTTTTCCCCTGCCTATCCAATGACGTCATACTCCCACAAGGAAAAGACAACCACGGGGGCACCACTGAAATGATGGAAATGGATTGGCTGAGGCCAGGGAAAGATTACGCTTATCACAGTGGAATTCATTGCGGACCCGAATCATATGTGGGGAAAACCTGAGTGTTCACACATTTTGGCAACAGAAATAATAAGTGATCCCCCCCCCCCCCCTCTCTCTCTCTCTCTCTCTCTCTCTCTCTCTCCTCTCTCTCTCTCTCTCTCTGTGACACTTTTAAGTCGACGGCATCTCATATTCTCTTTGTCCATTTCTTTCTCCTCATGCTCCCATCACCTGATAACTTTCCCTGTTCCCCCTCCTTCTTCAGCACATCCTCCCCTATCCCCCCCCCCCCCCCCCCATAACACTCTTTCTCCTAGCCTCCCCCACCTCTTCCTGACCCCCACCCCCCCAGTCTTCTCTCCCAATAATAATTTTAAAAAAAATAATTGATATATCAATTTTTCACTCTGACTTTGCTCCATTTTGTTGGATGCCAGACACTTTACGAACGTCCCTTAATTGTCCGCCAGTGCCTCCGGGTTGTTGTTGACGATGTTGATTAGGGGCTCCTATCTTTTCAGGCCATGCGCGCACCGTTCTCCTGGCAGACGACAGCGAGAGAGAGAGAGAGAGAGAGAGAGAGGGAGAGGAGGTAGGCAGCCTGCAGCGCCGACGACCAGAATGAAAGAGCCGTTGCCGTCATGATGCCTGAGAATCGTTCTCTTAGTTTAAAAGATGAAGGGGAAAGAATCCCTTTCTCACCACCGCCATCTTGTCGCCGTTAGCTTTTCCGACCATTAGCCTGCCTGATTTATGGGAGTGTACTGGTCATCGTCTTCGCCAACGAGATTGCGTTTTCACTCGCATTGTTTATGTGCTTGCTTTGTGCATTCGCAAAACTATGCAGTGTCCACTGAACACCTTTAAGAGCTGGTCAGTTTGGAGGAGACAATGAACCAAGGTCTCTTGTGCAGCGGGCGCTTAAGGCAGGAGATAGAACCCCGGGAAACAACTGCGTTGTGCCCCTTGGGAAAAATTCTGCTGGACAGCTCACTTGGTGGCAAAACTAAACCCATGCACAGACAATACATAAATGACCCAGAAAATCTCTGTGGCGCTGTACTTTGGCAGCATGCTGTCACCGGGAAGAGTGGTCCCACCTTCCTAGAGATGTCTGTTCCTTTAAGAAGATTACTGTACTCTGTGCTTAGAAAAATTATTGCCTTCACTGTTATTCATTAAAAAAATAATTATATATTATTACTATCACTTTCACTGTCAGTATAATCAACATTACTATCATAATCATCAGGTTATCATTTTACTATTATCACTATTGTTGTTGCCTACACTTAAAAAAAAGTGCTCGTAGTGCAAAAAACGACACATCTCCTCCTAAAACTTTAAATGGTTTGACTTCAAATTTGGTGTACGGACAGATTTTGATTCCATTCATATTCACTGTGTATGCGTGCGTGCGTGCGTGCGTGCGTGTGTGTGTGTGCGCGTGCGCGTCTGTCTGTGTGTGTGCGTCGGGGGGGGGGGGGGATTTGGTGGAGGTGGGATGGGTCATTTTTCGGC
>JADBJO010000354.1:480000-486350 GCA_016801955.1 Conus betulinus | reverse complement strand
GCAAATACATTAAAAAAAAAAGAGAAGAGAAGAATCAATGAAAGATGGACAGGTGAACAGTATATCATCAGAAGATATAGAGAAGAGGTAACGAAGGAACACAAATGAACATTCAAATACATTTAAACATCATTTGTACTTGAATCCATATAATAATTTTGAAAACGTATAAAGAAGTTTATATGATGTTGTCATTAGTCACACTGTTTAGGAAGCGTAGCATCAGATATGAGAAGTATTGTTTTTTTGAAAACATTTAGACTCGAAATTACATTAAATGAAGACACTAGGTCGTTCCACAAACAACCACCGGAGTAAATGAGGCTAGATTTAAAAAGATCAATCCTCGGTAGGGGTATCTGAACCTTTCTGACATTGCGAATCAGGTTCGTTTTAAATTTATTTTTCAAAGTTGGTGGTGCATTATTGGACATTATCTTAAACATGAAAATTGCTTTGTTATAAATGAGTTTCCATTTTAGAGGCAAAATGTCTAAACGTTTATAATCAGAGGGAGTTACAGTTGTAGATTTGAGAAGAACGAGTTTCACAGCCCGTCTGTGAAGACTGAAGAGTGGTTTTAATACGTTATAACTGGCTGAATCCCACAATGTAGAAGAGTAATTCAAATGAGATTCAATGTACGAAGTAAAAAACAGCTTACGACAATGTTGGTCTAAGAAATATTTTTAGTTTTGAAAGCTGGTGAATCTTTTGAGATAGAAGTTTGCAAAGCATTGTGACATGAGAAGACCATGACAAATTATTGTCTACAATGACACCAAGAACTTTATGATGATCAACTTCTTCAACTATTTCATTATTTATACAAAGAGATAGGGAATCGTAAGAAATATTTTGACGCTTTTGTCTGGTGGTTTATTATCAAGTACTTCGTTTTCTGAGGATGGAGACACATGTGATTGAGTTCAGACCATATGATTAATTTGTTTATACTTTCTTGTAAACTGGCAAATATATTTTCAATTTTTTTTATGACTACAGTGTATTGTGGTGTCATCAGCGAACATTTCACAGAGACTATCAATGAATAGAGGTAAATCGTTTATATATATGGAAAATAAGATAGGTCCGAGTACTGACCCTTGAGGCACACCATGACTAATGGATAATGTAGGAGATACAGATTCATTTACTGAGACCATTTGCTTTCTATCGGAAAGAAATGAAGATAGGAGTTCTAACGAATTCTCTGATAAGTTGTATACCTTTAGCTTTTTAAGAAGAAGATTGCGATCAATAACATCAAAGGCTTTCATGAAATCTACCCATGAGAACACCTGTAATTTTGTCGTTATTTATATTAGTAAGCCATTGATCAACTAGGTTTGTCAATGCTGTTTGGCACGAGTGATTTGCCCTAAAACCGGATTGGTCCTGATGAAATAAATTGAAAGAATTGAAGTGATCGAGAATATGTTTATTTAGATGGTTTTTCCAATGGTTTAGACAGTACAGACAGAGAATAGAAATGGGCCTGAGTTAGACGGATCGGTGTGATCACCTGTTTTGTAGATCGGCGTTACTCTAGCAATTTTAAAAGCCTTGGGGAACTGATTTTTAGAAATGCAGAGATTGTATATATAAGTAAGTGTTTCAGCAATTACAGGGGCTGACAGTTTGAGAATCTTTCCATCAATGCCATCAAGGCCAGTAGTACTAGTTTGCTTTAAGTGAATAAGAGCATTATATACTTCGTGTACACATAACAATGGAATATCTAGACATGTTGTGATATTTTTGGACTGACAAAAATTCAGAAGAACATCTAAATCGTTTTGTGAGGATCTGTTTCTTTTTTATGGTGAAATTGGCAACATTGCAGAAGTGTGTATTCAACATTTCAACTGATACATCTTTCGGTGTTGTAGCACGAGCGTTAGAATTTTTATTGCTAAGCTGATTGATAGCCTTCCAAAACCGATCGGTTGTCTGTTTTAGAGTAAATAAGATCTTTAAAATATTTTCTTTTTGGCTGAGCGTTTTAAATAGTTAACAAGATTTCTTTGTTTCATGAATTCTATACGATTACCTGATGCCAGAAGTGAGTCTCTTAAATCCATGGATTTTTCTATATCACTTGTTATCCAAGGCTTTTTAGGGGTACTTTTGACACGAATTGTTTTTAATGGAGCGTGCTTATTGTAAAAATTGAGAAAAGTGTGATACCAAACTTCTAAGGCTTCATCGGGATTCGTGAACTGATACACAGAGGAAAATGAGGAATTCATCAGATCTGTAAGGAATAAGTCTTTTATCAAAGCCTGAAAAGTTCCTATACGTAATATACTTGTGATGATTTAGGGGGATTTTAACGCCTCGTTAGACCAAGTAAAACAGACAGGGGAGTGATCGCTGCATCCAAAGACTGGTGAACATATTTCTATTATAGTACGTACAGAAGATGTGTACACATGGTCAATGAGAGTTTGGGAAGTAGCAGTGATTCGTGTTGGCTTATCGATTAACTTAAGAGTCAGATTAAAAGAAGTGTAGGTTTGAATCCAGGATTTATTCACTTTCAAAAGATCAATGTTAAAATCACCCAGTAAAATAATTTCGTTTGAGAGTAAGGACGCCTCCTCCATCATTAGAGTAAAGTTATCTATCCAGTCAGCATGTTCTGCTGGGTTTCTGTAAATAAAGCCTAAGAGAATTGGTTTGGAAGTTTTGAACTGTAACTCTATCCATAGTGATTCTATATGATATTTTTCGAGCGAAGCGGCTCGATTAAATTTAATAGATTCGTGAACATAAACAAGTAAACCTGTTTTCTCTTGGTCTGGAAGGGTCATTTCGAACTACGTTATAACCAGGTAAAATTAATTCTGTGTCAGAAATATGGTGTGTTAATCTTGTTTCCGCAAAACCAAATAAATGAAAACAATACCATGATTATATATAAAACACGAGACACGTCGCATAACTTATTAATCAAACTGTTAATGTTCAGAAACCCAACCTTAAGGCCATCTGCAGATGGCCAGACGTCTTTCGTTCGCAACATCTTGACGCAATAGCAAAGCAGGAATGTAAATTGCAAGAAAAGTAATACCAAATACCAACAAGGGATATTGTAATACCAAACAATTTAGTAACAAGTCAACAATGAGTCAAAAAAAAAAAAATCAACAGACACGTAATCAAAAATACAATAGAAAATGGAACGTATATTATGTGCAAGTTATTAAGTTAAAAGATCAATGAAGGCTAATAGCTGTCTACAGCTAGGTAAGCAACAGAAACACACACACACACACACACACACACACACACACAGAGAAAATCGCGAATGCAGAAAAAAGAGAAAAAAAACACAAACAAAACAAACAAAAAAAAACAAACTGACGACTGTTGTATCAGCAGGAGCAACCGTGTGAATTACTCTGACAAAGCAAGAACAGTCATCTTGGTCCGGTAAGTCTGTGGGTGCTCCATTCAATTCATGCTCATTCTAACATCGATTACAGACAATCCCTCACCACCCCCCACCCCTTAACAAATATACACACTCACGCGTGGCCACTTATTAAAGTACGCTTACCCATTATACGTAGGGACAAGAATATGCACACAATTCGTCACATCACAATCATCAGGGAAATAAAAGAAAAAACATTCAACGACAAATATACAGTTCATGACACACTTTTAAATCATCATTACAGCAAAAATTATGAGAGAACATGATGACATTGAAATAATGTACTTTACAGACTAGGATAAGAAGAGAAAGAGTGCTGCTGAGACAAAAGATGTGATGCCATTTTCAATAAATGTTCAGCATAAGGGTGAATAGGATTTGGATTGCTGAAATGGGTCATTCCGGGCGATCTGTTTTGTTGGGGGAGTGGATGATTACGTGTGGGGTTTTTGATGACAGAAAGAATGTGAAGGAATGTTGTGAACATATCTGCAGGGAGGGGGTTACTATGGACAACGTGCATTGGGAGAGAGCTGCGGACATCATGGGCTGGTCGGGGGTTATGTGTAGAAGGTGCTGGGAAGGGTTGACAGTGGATATGATTGGGTGGTAAGGGGTCACTCTGAAATCCCTTGGACACGGATCTTTGAGGTAAAGGGGGGAAATGTTGAAGGGAGAGGCTGGCGGAAAATCTTCAGAGGCTAAGTGATAGTTGGTGGGTTCCTTACTGCTTGGGACATTTGAAAAATTAGAGTGATCAAATGACGATAAGTTGGAGAGTGACAAGGGGTATAATTTAATTGCCTTCGTTGTATTGAAGTTCTTGCAGAGGTTTTGGATGACTGACCTGATCAAGAGGAAAATATTCAGTATGATGTCCATTTCGCCACAGGCTTTTCAAGTTGTTTGCAAGCCTTCCAGTACCTCGAATGTTGGGGTGAATTGTATCACGATACAAAGTTTTATCAGCTGCAAAAGCAGGGAAATTATCAATAAGAGTAACTTCATGCTGGTCACACGCTTCTTTTAGATTTCGATTTGACGGTAAAATGGTGTTGTTGAAGGAATGTTTGCCTCTGGCTGGTAGGATGGAGCTAAAACTCACACGTGCAGAAGGAAACTTGTGTTTACATAAGATAATGATGTTAGACCATGCGCTGACAGATACTGGACCTGATGGACATGAATTAATGCCACATGTAATATAACATTTTTCACATTTGGACAGACAGACAGAGAAGACAGCCATGAATGAATATCTTGAATGGACACTCCGGGAACACAAATCTTGAATGGTTTTTCATAACTAGGAAATAAACGTTTGGGATTGATGAAACGTATTATAGAGTCACCAACGAGCAGTACAGTCGTTTCATTAGAAATGGACATACGACAAAGCGTGTCGATAGGAGACGACTTGGAGACGGCATCTGGCTGGTTCACATGAACGTATTCTTTTTTTTTTGACGATGGGGATTTGGAATTTACAGAATCTGTGTGTTATCTGTATCTGACAAAAGAGTGAAGGGATTACTAGTCTGGACAGCGTATTTGCATAGATTCTGTCTTGTTGTTGTTGGGTGGATGAGGAGGGAGACAAGTGGAAATGTTTGCCTCGCCATGTCGATTAGAAAGGCTATCAGAAGCCTGTGACTCAACATCTGATGTCATCTGGGAAGATGTGATGGGCACTGCGTTGGTTTCAGTTACGGTATTCTCTAGGACGTTGACCTCAGCAACAGTATTGTAATTAGGATGTAAGAATGGTAACGCTTCAGTTTGCATTCCAACAGTGTGGACAGAGGTGTATTGGGGTTGTGAGAAAGATTTTGATTCTGTTTGTATTTCCAACATTGTGGAAGAGGTATCAACATTTGATAAACTTGAACTTGTTTGTGTTTCGGTCGTAACAAACTCTCTCTGGTATGATTTCACTTTTTTCATTTGAGACTGCAGTGAGCCTAGCTGGGTTTTATACAATTATTTTCTTTCAGCAGTTGTTTGTTGGTTGTTTCTAAATTTAGTATTTTATTCTTTAGATCATCTAATTTGTCACAGATAGAATTAAACTTGTCACATATGTTAGCACGTAGTTCATTTTTAGCTGCAGTTTTTATATCTTCAGTCACTGAATTGATAGCTTCAGGGGAGAGGTCTACAGCGGACATGGAGTTCACAGTCTGTTCCAGCTGAGTCATTCTCCGTTTTAAATGGGTAGATGGCGTGGAACTGGACTGTCCTTGGCTAGTCTTGTACAGAGAGCGTTGACATTGGAGACGAGTTCGTCTGCTGACCGAGACTTCCCTTTTTTTGCTTTTGGTTTAAGTTCCTGTGTCTGGGACTGAATCACCGATGGAGTAGGAGGGAAGATCACGACACCATCATGTGTTGACTCGTCAGGGCTGGAGTTCAACAGTAAATGAAAACGCACAGGAAGAGATGAGTCATTGCTGCTGCACTGAGTTAAGATTTCCATTTGAGACAGATCAATGTCGGGTTGAATTAGACGCACAGGATAAGAAATTGAACCGATAAAGGTTAGTGGTGTTTCAAGTAAAGACTGAGACAGCATTTGAATATTGCTATTGACCAAAAAGTTGGAAATAAATTGTTTAAAATTTCACATTCAGAAGTATCCCATTCCGGGCAGTCGATCCCTTGGCAGAGTAGCGTTCCATGTGACTGCGCAGTGAAATAGAGAGTGAGAGTGATGGACTTGGCTGATGCACAGCAGATACGGAAGACGGATTTTGCAAGGGCTTGGGGCGGGGGGAAGGGGATAATAGCTGATGACGAAACGTAAGGCGAGTCATGGTGGTCATATTCCGAGAAGTGGAAAGAAACTTCGCTGTTATTGCCGATCGCGGAATAGCGGAACAGAAGGCAGTTTCTCCATATGGTAAGT
>JADBJO010000354.1:462500-470000 GCA_016801955.1 Conus betulinus | reverse complement strand
GTGACATTTTCTCGTTCACGATTTCGTCACGTAAAGTGAAAAAAAAAAAAAACATTGCTGTGGTTTCCATGTTAATAAAATCGAAATTGAGTCGCGTTTTGTTGTTGTACATCCCGCCGATTTGCTTAATGGGCTTTACAGCCTAACAGCATTAAACTTCGTTCATTCGTTCGTTCGTTCGTCCAAACATCAAAGCAATAAGCCTATAGACGAGATAATTTCTACATACACAAACAAGCACACACACACACACACACACACACACACACACACACACACACACACACACACACACACAAGAGCCCATATATACCATATTCAGAAACACCAATTCTGTGTGACTACATGTATATCCAATACATGGTAGTCAAGGATCATTATCCAATACATGGTAGTCAAGGATCATTAAAGTATGGAACTGGCTGACATATTACTCGTAAGAGTCGAACAGCTTATGGGTGTATATGGATTGGGGAAGGGGGAAGAGGGGAGGAAGATGGGGGGGGGGGGGTGAAAAAGCCTTGCTCTACGTGCAAATTAGACGCCGAACCATACTGATATGGAATATGCTTGGAATACGATTTTAACATTTCAAAAATTCGCGAATTGGTTTAGAACAAAAAAAAAACTGTTAGGGGGGGGGGAGGCATCGAGGAGAGGGTGGGGCGGTGGAAGAATTAAAAATATCTTCCAAGTGGATGAGATTTAATAAGAGTAACAGCCAACATTGCCAGGCTCCACGCACGCACGCACGCACACACGCACACCACACACACACACACACACCACACACACGCACGCACGCATGCACGCACGCACGCACGCACGCACACACCACAGATACATATTCACACGTCACACGCACACATATGAAACACACACAACACACAACACCACACACAACACACACACACACACACACACACACACTTCACGCACCCACTCACGCACACACACACACACACACACACACACACACACACACACACCACACACAACACACACACACACGCACGCACGCACGCGCGGCGCGCGCGCGCTCGCACACACACATACATAACACACGCACACACATAGTGAACACATACACATTCACCACACCACACAACACACACACCACACACACTCTCTCTCTTCTCTCTCTCTCTCCTCTCTCTCTCTCTCTCTCTCACACACACACACACCACACACACACCCACACACACCACACACACACACACACACACACGCACGCCACACGCACGCACACACACATACGCACGCACGCACGTACGCACGCGCGCACGCACGCCATCGCGCACACACAACATACACACACACACACACGCACACACACACACACCACCCACACGCTTAACGACCCACTCCACGCACATTCACGGAGAGAGAAAACAAAGGTCCACACATCACACACACACACACACACACACCTCTCTCTCTCTCCCCCAAAAGTCAAAATACTCAAGAAAGAGAAATACAGAAAAAGAATGAAAAGCAAGTCCCCCCTCGCTCTCTCACTCGTCCTCACAAACGACCATCACACACAAATCCCACACACATCACCAATCAGTCGGTCACATCACTAACATCAAAAATAACTCTCCATGACACACACCCTCTCTCGGGTCACGCCCCGTCCCTCTCCTCCTCGTCTTCCTCCTTCTCTCCCCTCTCTCCAAACGACCTCTTCCTCCTCTCTACTCCCTCACCCATCTCATCCTCCCTCTCCCCGTAAAACTTTGTCACCGCGGGCTCTCGGGGGTACTCCTCTCTCTCCCTCACAATTCCTCTCGCCTGCTCCCTCTCGTCACGCGCTCCCCTCTCCTCTCAGAGGGAAACAGATCAACTGCTCGGCGGTATCGTCCGGTCTGGGCTGGGGGCTGGGGTTCATCTCTCTTCCTCCCCCCTCATCTCGCCTCTCGGGCACCAACAAGCAAACACTCACTTACAACACCAGGAGACATCTCGGACGGGTCACACATCGCCGACTCAAAACAAAAAACTCTCGGGGCCTCCAAGAGCTCCTTCCCCAAGCGTCCTCCCTCTCACGAGAAGGAAGAAAAGGGAAAAAAAAAGCACCCCTCCGTGATCTCTCCTCTCCCCCCTCTCCCGGGGAGACCTCAAAAAAAAAATTCTCTCTCTCCGACGACCCACATCGCACCGTAACGCCATAAGATCACAATTTAAAATCGGTCACACACACGGATTCACACGTCTCTCTCCTCGCTGCGCCTCTCCTCTCGCAAGCTCTCCTCTCTCTCCTCCCCGGCTCTCTCTCCCCCAGTGAACTCTCTCCCTCTCTATCCGTCTCCCTCCTCTCCTCTCTCCCCCTCTCTCTCTCCCTTTCCCTGTCTACTCTCCTCACCTCTTCCTCTCCCCTCCCTCTCTCTCTCTACATCTTCCCAACCCTTTCTCCCGCTCCTCTCTCTCGTTCACTCTGCCTCTCTCTCGCTCTCTGTTTTACCCACACGTCTTTGTTTTTTCACCTGCCTGTCGGATCTTTAGACCAAAGCAAAACAAGCATTACTGTGTATTCTGAGGGAAAACTATATGTGCTATATAATAATTATTAATAATTATTTGCCTGTGTTACTCAAACTTATTTTTATGCCCAAGTTGAGCCAATCGCTCAATATGGAGCCGAGATACTGGGGATGGATAAAACTGTTATTGAAATAGAAAAAAAAGTTCACCTACTTGCTTTTAAAGGATTTTGGGGGATGAAGCCTAGAACACCAAATGATCTTGTATATGGGATAAAGGCCGATATCCTTTGTATATCAATCCATATTTGCGATGTATTAGTTGAAAAATGTGCGTATGAATGAGGAAGATTACCACACAAGGCGTTCAAATGTTGCTTATTTTAGAGTCACGAAATAACAAATGTTGGGCATCTGACATTCGCGTTTTTTTTTAAAAATCAAAATGGGTTCGGGTTTGTTTGATTAATCAAGGTGTTGAAAATATCAAAGTATTTTTAAAAGAACTTTCGTCAGAGGCTGCTCGATACCAGATGGAAAAAATGGGAGGAACACATTCAAAACAGTGACAGGTATGCTTTTTTATAGAACACTTAAATCGTCTGGAAATTGTGAAGCATATCTTTTGCTTGCGATTGACAGACACTTAAAGAATTATACGACAAAGATGACAAGTTCGAATAGCTGATATATATATATATATATATATATATATATATATATATATATATATATATCGTGTACTAGTGCTGATGAAGATGCTACATTTTGCTTGAGATTGACAGACACTTAAAGAATTATACGACAAAGATGAGATTCGGAAATAGCTGATACATATATATATATATATATATATAATATATATATATATATATATATATATATATATATATATATATTGTTAAAATAGTATGGTAAAAAGGAAGTTTTAAAATCAACAGATCTGTTTCGAGCGCTGGCTCTCCTCAGAGCCAGCGCTCGAAACAGATCTGTTGATTTTAAAACTTCCTTTTTACCATACTATTTTAAACAGATGTTGCTCCCCAAGGGGTTGAGCACTTTAAAAATTTTATTAGGCGTTTTAGTAATATTCTTGATATATATATATATATATATATATATATATATATATATATATATATATATATATATATATATATATATAAAGAATCGGTGTACTAATTCTGATGAAGATGCTAGGATGTGCCCACTGTGTAAGAATGCCACAGAAGATGAACATTATTTGTTGTGCTGCCCTGCCTTCCAAGATTTTCGAAATGATGTTATCCCCCCACCCCCCACCCCCAAATACCTCAAAAACCCATGTCTGTTTGATGTGTGCTGCTCATGGCCAATCGAAATGAAATAACGTTGAAGAATGTTTGCATACATTTGTACAAAGCATTTAAAAGACGCACTGTATTACACAATTAAGTGGTAATCGATAATGTAGATGAGGATGGATGAATAATTAGCTGTCATATTTGGTTATATAAGTAATTAAATATTCATATTCAATTGAAATGTGTATTTTAAAGGTATCGTAACCATTCAAATTGGGCTCATGGCCTACACTTCAACTTAAATTCCCCTTTTCCTGTATTCTCGGGTCCAAGGTATCCTCTACCCATTCAGAATCTGGCTCCTGGCTCTCCTCCTCACTCCTCACCTATCTCATCCTCTCTCAACCCACTCTTCGTCTCTCCGCTTCTCCATCTCCCATCTCTTCTCTCTCTCCGGGGGTCCCCCTCTCTCTCACACTCTCTCTCACACTCACACTTCCTACTCTCCACTCGCGCGCGCTCGCGCGCCTCTCTTCAACACACCTTCCACGCAATCACTCACCACGTCATGCACGCACGCAACCACCCCCCCACACCAAATCACACACACACCTCACACACACACACACATCAACACAAACACACATATTCCTCTCTCGCTTTCCTCTCTCTCTCTCGCCTCTCATCTTCCTCTCTCTCATCTCTCCTCTCTCTTCATTCCTAATCGGCTCTCTCACCCCTCCTACCTCCACCTCCACACAGGCACCACACACTCTCTCTCACGCTATTCGCTCGCAACACACACACACACGCACGCACGCATCTCACGCCAAACACGTACACACACACACCAACACCACCACACACACACAACAACACACACATCAACAAACACAACACTAATCTCTCTCTCTTTCTCTCGTCTTCTCTCGCTCTCTCTCTCTCTCTTTCCCTCGTCTTTCTCTCTCTCCTCCTCCTCCTCTCCCATCCCTCTCAAGGTACTCGCTCCTCTCGCTCTCGCTCCTTCCCTGCCTCCCGATCTCGCGCACCCCCACACACACACACACACACACACACACACACACACACACAAACACACACACACACACGCGCGCGCGTGCGCCGCACGATGCGCGCGATGCGCACATGCAAACAACGGCGATTGCAACGCATTCACTCAACGCGCGCACGCGCGCGCGCGCAACCACCCACACACACAACACAACACTACACACACACATCGACACACAACCACCATATTCTCATCTCTCCCTCTCTATCCCTCCTCCTCTCATCTCTCTCTCTTCGCTCTCTTTCTCGCTCTTCTCTCTCTCTCTCTCCTCGCCTCTCTCTCTCTCTCGTCTCTCTCTCTCGGCGCTGCGTGGGTGTGCGTGCATGTGTGTATTCTAAATTGTACGAACTTTGTCATATTTATTTTCTGTCTGCTTTTATATATGCTAATTTTTGTACGTTGTAGTACATTTCCATATATCCCCCTGCTCAGCCCCACCCCTCACCCCCACTCTCCTTTTACTTCATTATTGTTATTTTCATTTTTATTTTTATTTTTTGTTTGTTTATTATTGTTTTTTTTTTCGTCATTTCTCTTCTATTTTCATTTGATGTTCCATTATGATTGCATGACCGCTTTGTTTGCTTTCTTAATTATTTCATTTCACTGCATGTTGTAGTCCCTACTCAGGCCGAGGACTGGATGTAATAAAGCACGCCAGTGCTTATCTGTCATCCTGTTAATAAAGAAATTTGTCTTCTCTCTCTCTCTCTCTCTCTCTCTCTCTCTCTCTCTCTCTCTCTCTCTCTCTCTCTCTCCTCTCCACTCCTCTCCCTTTTTTCTTTCCTGATCCCTCCCTCCCTCCCTCTCGCCCTCTCGGTTTCTCCGTCCTCTCTCCTTTCCTGCCTCTCTCTTTTTCCCTCTCTCTCCATCCCTTCCTTCCCCTCCCTCACCCCCTTCTCCCTCTTTCTCTCTCTATCCGTATGCTGCATGCATCTTGTCCAGCTCCGGTCCCTTATTTCATTTAAGGCATGGTACAGTATCCACGCTTACTTCACATTAATGTCTTTCCACAGAAAGTGATGTCAGAACACACACACACACACACACACACACACACACACACACACACACACACGAACGCAAGCGCGCGCACAAACAAACACATAAACACACAAACACACAAACACACACACACACACACACCACACACACACATACACACAAACGCACGTACACACACACACACACACACACACACACACACACACACACACACATACGCACACACACACACACACACACACACACACACACACAACACACACACGAATGCAAGCGCGCGCACAAACACACACATAAACACACACAAACATACAAACGCACACACCCACACCCACCCACACACACAAAAGCGCACGCGCACGCTGACACATGCACACACGCACACACAGGTGTGTGTGTGTGCGCGCACGTGCGCGCTCGCACACACACACACACACACACTCTCTCTCTCTCTCTCTCTCTCTCTCTCTCTCTCTCTCTCTCTCTCTCTCTCTCTCTCACACACAACACACACACACACACACACACACACACACACACATACACACGCGCGCGCAAGCACGCACATTTCTAAGCAATGGCAAGGAAGTATTACTTACTTTCTAGTGTTGTAAACAAGAACACGATGAGAATCAGCGTATTCATCTGAAACAATAATAGTAAGAACGATGGTAATAATAATGACAGTACCATCATCATCATCATCATCATCATCATCATCATCATCATCATATAGCGTTACAGATGTCACCTACAGCTCCGTATAGCAGTTAGCATGTGACAATGGCTACACCTACAGATATCACCTACAGCTCATAGCAGTTAGCATGTGACAGTAACCACACACCCTGGACTACAGCTCTGGCAGGCTCACAGAACCAGGTGAACGTACCTGACGGGTATTTAACCCTAGGTGACATAGGGCTTGTCCTCCTGAGCATGTGAAGACGGGACCATGTAGAGGGAATTTACAAACTGATTTATTAGGCACAACGGCGACTCCAAGCAATCCAATATGGGGAGCATAGAACATGATGAGACACACAAGACGTGTTCATTCACTGCATCCGACTTCGTCTCCGGCCCGTCTTGAGCCCGTCTTGCTGTTGGACTTGGATGTTTTGGTTGAGAGAGTGAAGTTGCGCAACTCCTCCTCAGTTTTAAAACAAAGTCTCTGTGCAAGTCACTTCTATCATCATCATCCATCCCTGTTCTTCTCATTGCCAAGTCCTGTGGCGATGTGACGAAGCGGCAGGTGTGGGTACACTGGCCGCTGTAGCCACAAACGTGCACACAGGTGGCCCAAGTCAAATGGTCGTTCTCCACTGAAATTGGAACAGCTGTGAGGTTGGGCAGCCACCTGGGCGACTAAGCAACCCTTTACAGGATGACACTGCTCACCACTGTAGCAAGAGGAAGGGGCTAGAACAGGTGTCCTCAACATTGCCTGCTCCATCTTTCCCCAGCCAGCCTACCACAGCTGAAGGGAAACCCTGCTACAGCCATCAAGATTTAAAAAAAAAAAAAACCGACAAGGATTGTTCCTCTCAATCTAGGCACATGAAACGTGCGCGCTATCCTGGATAGAGACGATGCACACAGGCCTCAGAGGAGAACAGCTTCAAACTGGAAAAGAACTCGCCCTATACAACATCGA
>JADBJO010000354.1:432500-450000 GCA_016801955.1 Conus betulinus | reverse complement strand
CACACATACAACAAACAGAGTGAGAGACAGACAAACAGATGGACAGACAGACAGACAGACAGACACAGCATGGCTGTTCTGCAGGCTGCTCCCCACCAGCCAGCTAACCGTGCTGTACTCGGCGAACTGAATGTCATCTGTGTAAAGCCGGTCTGGCAACAATGTGTTCGGCATTGCTGAGCGGCCATTACAAGTGGGGCTGTTAGTTTGATAATTAGTGGTTGTCATGAAAAATGTAATATATCTGTGCTCTTGAGATGACTGAATAGGCAAATTCCCGACAATTCTTTTAATACCAAACTCGACTAGGTTTATTTTCCTGTAGATAATGTAGATACGGCATGAAATGAAAGCTTGTACACAAGTGGTCAGGCGATATTCAAACAATGACAACACACACACAATTGTGCAAAAAAATGACGTCATCACTTTCTGGGAATTTAATTTTCCCTAGTTTTAACTAGTACACAAGTTTGATACATGCCTCTGCTTGGACTACAACAACAAAAATGTTGGATCATGTTTGCATCACTCTGATGTATCAAATTGAGTCAATCTTGCATTAATCCAATAGTTTTGTGTACATGTTTGCTAATCCTTTTCCAAATCACACAACATAACCTTAGACTTGTTAGGTAAACGAATCATTGATAACCTCTTAATTCGTCAATCAGTACGAATTCTGATAAAGTGGTTATTTCAATTATTGTTTTAAATTAACTGGTTAATCAAGTGATCACTTTAGTGAGTCATGTTGTTAATCAAATGATTTGTTTATCTCTGCCTTTTGAAAAAAAAAAAAAAAAGACTGGTTGAGTTATTGCGCAAGTTAAGAGAAATATCAAGTAAAATTCAAATTTACCCGGTTTTTTTTTTTTTTTAATCCTCAAAACTTTCCTATTTTCTTGATAATGAGAAATGTCTAACAATGCGTAATAAGAGAACACAATTGTGTATAAACAGAATAAATGTCATGTGGTAATAAATGGGTGGTCCTCAAATTAGTACATCCAACTCTGTAGTAATTTGGGGGACTTTTAAAAATCACGAAGTACACATTCTTTTCAGCATTATGACGTACAAAACATCTTCTGGGCTGATTGGGCAAATTTCATTTTTCATGTAATTTGATGACGTCTCTATATTACAACGTGTCCGACATTTACCACAAACCACTAAAAGGGCCGTCGTTTAACTACCCATGCGCCTAAACACACACACACACACACACACACACACACACACACACACACACACATGCTAAACAAATACCTAACTTCATTTTCATCCCTGAAGGGTAATCTTGCGGCCATACATACCCAAAAAGAATGTTCAGGTGAACAAAAATGCAATATGACAATAGACTTTTACAAAACAACATCTCGTTCGTGTGTAATGGATTGCTGTTCACATTTATCAACACATATACAGACAGGCACAAAGCCAAATCGATTCCCAAGATAAACAACACATTTTTTTTTTTTCAATAGCACACTGATTTACCTAGATTTTTTTTTCCAATCACATATCAGTATACATATTCTTCATTCTTTCTATTCACTCCATTCTTCTCATCCACCTCTCGACTCATGCATACACTAACTACAACTTCTGTTATCACCCCATGTCTCGTCAAGTGACAAGATATATCATTTTCCCTACACTTTGGAGAAGATCGTTTATATACTTAAGCACTTGCACATTCCAACACACGCATTCTACTTTACCTGGTCGATCTAGACTCTGGCATGAGGGTTTTGTCCGGATTCTTTCCCAAACCCTTCAATGGCACCAGCTACCGAGTCAAGTCTATCACAGTCACTGTCAGTGTCAATCTCCAGGTCTAGTGGTGGTACTGTCAGAACCGTCGAAGCCATTGTAACCATCTGCAGCTGTTGTGTTGCAGTGCTAGGGCTGAACTGTCTCCTATAAACTGGAGGCCCTAGCACTGGTGTGTCACTAGCGTCAAATGTCAGCACAATGTAGCTCCATGATTAACTATAAGCTATCTGGTCCGCCCCCTTCGAGCCCATGTTTTATTCTCTCAGAGTTTGTCTGCTTGTTTACCTGGCTGTCAGTGAACACTTTTCACGCGAGGTGCACTTCCGCTGAGCTTGCCTATGTGCACAGAAACCGTGCGTCACTACACTTCCGAATTCATGATGAAAGCTTTTCGTCCAGGGGGTGCGGTATGGAAGGGAGCTCTTCACCTCACTTGAGAGTTCAGATTTGTCAATGATAAATACAGACACAGATGCTTCAACTGACTTTCCGGTCACTAGTCTCGGATACCTTTCTACCAACTAAAAGTCAGACCCATCTCATGACAGGAAAAATGCTCAAGTTCTTTGTGCTTAACCCTTGAGGGACAACCCTGGGAGGACACTTGGCCTTTGGCGTCAACTCGCTAGGCCATCTGACAAAAAGCCAAATGTCCCATAAACAGGGAAAGCCCCTTGGAGTGCACAGGCGACAGGCTCGACCACCCAGGGAAACCACTCATGTGATGAAAGAGGATGAAGCTAGGCCTGATCCTGTGGATGACCTTAGGGAATATGCCTCATACCCATCTCAAATTCCGTCATGCCAGGCGTCCCTAGGGGCAAGGGGAAAATGGACTCCCTATTCACCTCAGCCTCCATCACGCCTGGCATTCTTGGGAATGTGGAAACACACTTCCAGTCCTCAACCTGAGGTGTTTCACCATTGTGGGAGCTGCGCTCAGTGTGACACTCCAAATTTGGCTTTGTCAGCCAATGAATATCAAGGTGACCCACAGCAGCTGGTCTGGTCTTGCCTGAGCGGCCTTGGATGCAACACTCCAGCAACCACGCTTTTGCTTTGGAGTCCACTTGTTGCTTGGTGACAGGCACAGTACGGACCGAGCTTTTCTCTTGCGCACTCTCTATGTGCACAGGAACCGTGCCTCACTACAAAGAGAACATTTCAATATGTTAAGCTTTTACTAAGAGCTACAAAAATCACTATCACCTGTAGAAAAAATAAAACTTCATTAATACAAACCCTAACTTTAATTCAACTATCAACACATATCTGACTGCCAGTGAGGACCTGCCTAGAGTCTCCCTTCAGCTCTCTGAAAGTGTTGCTTGGCCGGTAGCTCTTCGGAGTCTGAAGGGAAATCCTCGCTCACCCGTGCATCACAAAATATGGTCTCTGTCACAGTTTGTAAGTGTGCATGTGTGTATGTTTGCCTGTTTGTATGTGTGTGTGTGTGTGTGTGTGTGTGTGTGTGTGTGTATGCATGTATGTCTGTATACTGTATATATATATATATATATATATATATATATATATATATATATGTACACCCATATATATAAAATACTGATAAAAAGCCTAATAAAACTTCAAAGGTGCTCAACCCCTTGGGGAGCAACATCTGTTTAAAAAAAAGGTATTAAAGGAAGTTTTAAAACTACAGATCTGTTTTGAGCGCTTGTTCTCTTCAGGGTGGTTTAGTGTCATTCACTGCCGATGCTATATAACCTGATGTGCGAAATGTAAACAAAAATTGACATACACGTGCAGCCAACTCGCACATCAGGCTATATAACATCGGCAGTGAATGACATTAAACCATCCTGAACAGATCTGTAGTTTTAAAACTTCCTTTTAATACCTTTTTTAAACATATATATATATATATATATATATATATATATATATATATATATATATATATATATATATATATATATGTGTGTGTGTGTGTGTGTGTGTGTGTGTGTGTGTGTGTGTGTGTGTGTGTATTTTCATTCAATCACTCATTCATTTTTTTCCCTTTTTGTTTGTTTGTTTACGTTGATTTACGTTTTTACTTTTCTAATCATTTGTCCGGCAATTTATGTAACTGACATACCCGTGCAGCCAACTCGCACATCAGGCTATATAACATCGGCAGTGAATGACATTAAACCATCCTGAACAGATCTGTAGTTTTAAAACTTCCTTTTAATACCTTTTTTAAACATATATATATATATATATATATATATATATATATATATATATATATATATATATATATATATATATATGTGTGTGTGTGTGTGTGTGTGTGTGTGTGTGTGTGTGTACTTTCACTCAATCACTCATTCATTTTTTTTTCCTTTTGTTTGTTTGTTTACTTTGATTTATGTTTTACTTTTCTAATCACTTGTCCGTCTATTTATGTAACTGTGTTTGTATCATTTCCGTAATGATTAATTCGCACCTTGTCATTTGTTGTACGTTCACTCACAGACTGGGTCAGTCATTCTCTTGCTTGTTTCTCACATCACATCAATCTTCATCTGGTTACTGTTTCAGCAAACTAGAAAGAAAGAAACACGAATCTTCCTAGCTGAAAGCTGATGACACGGGAATTTCAGAAGACTGTGACTCACATCACTAGGGTCGTGGCCTCATCACTTCACTGTGGACGACATGGCACACATCGCCATCAGTGACGGAGGTCTCGTGTCATTGCCACCCGCGGCTACACTAGCACTAGATAACGTCCTGTGGATCCTGTGGACATTTGCTCCGAACTGACCTTCTGTGTCCTGTCACCATCCTCTGAAACTCTGCCCTCAGCTTGCTACCCGTCAGACAATACAAGTAGAAGTTGATGCCGCTGTTCCAGTGCCATAGAAAACTGAAGACATTCCTCATGATGTACATCTTGGCCACCTGCACGGGGTTGGTCGTGTCCACCCACTGACCCAGGATTATAGTCACCGTCAAAGGTGCAGTCAGGAGAATAAACACAGCGCTAATAGTGATCAAAGTCACTGTCAGAGAAGACACCTTCCGTTGTCTGGAATCCTGAGTGGCTTGTTGTACAGGGAGATGTCTGCCTGTTCTGACTGACCTGACCAGTGTCCAGAGGAGAACACTGTTGCTGAGGACCAGCAGCCCAAAGGGCAGGTAGGAGGACAGAGTGTTGTACACCAGAGTCCAGACATTCTCCCAGAACCAGTCGTACGCTTCCGACACAATCTCATAACAGCAGTCATGAAAATTGTTGCAGCCCACCGCGTCTCTGTCCCACCCGTACAGAATATGACAGTGCATCAGAGTGATAACGACCACCAACACACCAGCGACAACTCGTGACGTTCTCCTCGTCCACACAGCGTTGACACGATGAGGCCACAGCACAGAGGCCGCTCTTTGCACGGTGAGAGTTACAAGGACCCATGGAGACAACACTCCCACCAGGTACAGAAACATATTGTACACTTTACACAACCAGAGCCCCTGGGAGGTGATGTAGGGGATGTCGAAAGCTCTATAGAGGAAACTCTGCAGGGGAGAAAGGATCAGCTGCACCTGATCGGAAAAGGCCAGAAGCTGGAACAAAGCACCAGACGTTGACGCAGGCAGGTGAGACATGATCAGAATTGTCATAACATTTCCAAAGGTTCCCAAGAGAATCAAGATAGGATCGCCGACTTTTGAGATCATACCTGCAATGGTATATGCTCTAAATGCTAGAGCCCAGACGGCATTCTGTTGTCTGATATATGCGTCCTTTGAGATCGTTGTCATACTGTTCACCAGCATGGTGGTCATGTTGACAGGAGCCTGATTATGCTCAGCCGTCATATTTGAGTTTGACTGATGTTATCCTCAACCGAAGTTCGCGTTTTGTATGCTTCGCTTCAATTCAGTTCGGTTCACTCTACTCAGTTCAGTTCAGTTCCATTCCGTTCGATGAAATTTGATTAAAAATTGATTAATGCTCACAGTATGTGAAACGACAATATACAAATGTTCTCTCTCTCTCTCTCTCTCTCTCTCTCTCTCTCTCTCTCTCTCTCTCTCTCTCTCTTCCACACAGTCTACTCCTTGTCGTGTTGTGGGAGCGTGTGTACTTCAATGTCCCAGAGAGCTATGCCAGTGGGAGCGTATGCTCCTGGTAGGGCCACCCAAGCTGGACAGGTCGAAGGGTAGAGTCAGACTAGTGTAGACCAGCTCTCCCGGAGGTTAAACGGGTTTGCATAGGGCTAACACCCCTTCCTAGAAAAAAAGCAAGTTACAGAAGCATCGACAACATTAAACCAAGACATTCACCTGGGAGAGGAAGGGTCTCCATCCTGGAGACTCATGCGTCAGGTAGTGATAGCCGAGAGGAAGCTGCAATACCAACCCTCCTTCTGACCCCCAGGAAAACAACAAGGACAGCCACTTGGAACATCAGGACAATGTACGAAGCGGGCAGAACCATCCAGATAGCAAGATAGAGAAGACTTAAAAGATAGGAGTCCTAGGACTGAGTGAGACAAGGCGGCTACAGACAGGGCAGCTGAGGTTTTCATCAGGAGAGCTGCTGCTGTACTCGGGACACACAGAAGACGGAGCCCCCCATACAGAAGGCGTGGCCCTGATGCTGACACCAGAGGCGCAGCGGGCACTCATCGGCTGGGAACCTATCAACTCCCGCATCATCACAGCCAAGTTTAGCACCAAGAAGAAGAACATCAAGCTGAACGTCATCCAATGCTATGCTCCCACAAATAATGCAGAGGAGGAAAAGAAAGATGATTCCTACCAGCAAGTACAAGCTGTGCTGGACAGAAGAGGAGCAAACGACATCACAATAGTCATGGGTGACTTTAACGCCATGATAGAATCAGACAACACAGGATATGAAGACATCATGGGACACATGGACTTGGATAGGTGAGTGAGAATGGAGAACGCTTTGCAGACCTGTGCGCATTGAACCAGCTGGTGATAGGAGGAAGCATCTTCCCTCACAAGCGCATCCACAAGGCCACCTGGAGATCCCCACACCACGTCACGGAGAACCAGATCGACCACATCTGCATCAGCAGGAAATTCAGGCGATCATGGCGGAATGTGAGGGCGATGAGAGGTGCCGACGTGCCATCAGACCACCACCTGCTTGTGACAACAGTGAGACTCCGACTCAAGTAGTACACTTCAACAAACGCAGGAAGGACAATATATAATGTGGAGCTGTTCAGCAGTAAGGAAGTAAAGGAGAAATTTCAGATCAGTCTTACCAACAGGTTCTAGCTACTTGTAGAATTGCTCTAAGAGGAGGAAACAGACATCGAGAACCAGTGGCAACATACCAAGAAACTCTGGCATGAGACCCGTGAAGAGGTACTTGGAAAGAAGAAAAACTAACAAGGAGTGGATCTCTGATGATACTATTCAGAAACGAAGCAAAAGGAAAGAGGAGAAAGCCACGCTGAACATGAGCTGGACAAGATCAAGCAAGAAGACTACACCCAGGCGGACAAAAAAAGTGAAGAAAAATGTGGAGAAAGATAAGAAGGACTTCATCGACAGACTTGCCAGACAAGCAGAGGATGCTACAGGACATGGCAGCATGAGAGAGCTGTACACCACCACAAAGAAGCTGGCAGGCAAGTTCCAACAGACTGGCAAGCCAGTCAAAGACAAAAAACAGAAAGACCCTCACAACAACAGAAGATCAATTGCAGCGATGGGCAGAGGACTTCACGGAATCACTAAACCGTCCCGCCCCTGAAGCACCACCCGACATCCCACCAGCAGAAAGAGAACTGCCCATCAGTTGTGAGAAACCATTGAAGCAGAGATCAGAAAGGCCATCCTGACACTGAGGAATGGGAAGACACCAGGACCTGATGAGATCCCAGCAGAAGCCATTAAAGCAGATGTTGGTATATCTGTCAACTTACTGTACAGCCTTTCCGGCAAGATATGAGGAAAAGAGAACATCCCAGCAGAGTGGAGGGGAAGGCATTGTCATCAAACTGCCAAAGAAAGGAGACTTTACCAACTGTCGTAACTATAGAGGCATCATGCTCCTGTCAGTGCCAGGCAAGGATCTAAACAGAGTGTTATTGCAGAGGATGAAGGAAGCAGTTCACCCAAAGCTCCGAGACCAGCAGGTGCGCTTCCAGCAAAACAGATCCTGTGCCAGCCTCAGGATCATCATCGAACAGTCCTTTGGAGTGGAAACTCGCCCCGTTACATCAACTTCATCGACTATGAAAAAGCCTTCAACAGTGTTGATAGAGAGACACTATGAAAGCTACTCAGACAATATGGAATACCAGAGAAGTCATCTCTCTCCCTCCAGTGCACCTATCAGGATATGAACTGCAGGGTGGCTCAAGCAGGCCAGTTGTCAGACGGTTTCGAGGTGAAGACAGGAGTGCGCCAGGGATGTCTGTTGTCACCTTTCCTCTTCCTCCTGGTCATTGACTGGATCATGAAGACCACAACAACAGGCAGGAACAATTGGATACAATAGACACTCTGGACGCAGCTATATGACCTTGACTTTGCTGACGACCTGGCACTCCTCTCCCACAGTCACACACAGATGCAGGACAAGACCACCCGCCTTGAGACAACGTCAGCAGGAACAGGGCTCAAGATAAACAAGAAGAAGACTGAACCGATGAAGATCAAAACTGCAGGCAACAGCCCAGTCACAGTCAGATTCAAGCCCATCAGGGAAGTAGATTCCTTGTCTACTTGGGAAGTGTAGTTGACAAGCAAGGGAACACTGACCGAGACATCATGACCAGGATAGACAAGGCGCGCGAGCAGCATTCATCATGCTGAAGAAAATCTGGGTCTCAGGAGAGATCAGAAGGACAACAAAATTGCGTGTCTTCAATTCAAATGTGAAGTCGGTTCTGCTTACGGCTGTGAGACTTGGAAAATGACCAAAGCAATACAGCAAAAATCCAGACCTTCATCGACACCTGTCTGAGGCTCATCTTCAAAATCAGATGGCCAGAGATCAACCATGAAGATCTATGGAATCAAGCAGGACAGGAACCGGTGGCCAAGCAGATTCTGTGGAGGAAGTGGGGCTGGATTGGACACACTCTCAGGAAGCCAGCATCAAGCGCTACACGCCAAGCCCTAACATCGACCCCACAGGGAAAAACGAAGAGAGGCCGGCCTCGCAGCAGCTAGAGGCGAGACAGTAAGGCAGAGACTAAGGCAGAGATAAAGAGGTAAGGGACCAACTGGACAGGTATTCAGCGAGCAGCCCCAAAACCGAGTGCGATGGCAGAGTGTTGTCGATGGCCTATTCTCACCCTTGAGCTATGGGCTCTCTCTCTCTCTCTCTCTCTCTCTCTCTCTCTCTCTCTCTCTCTCTCTCTCTCTCTCTCTCTCTCACAAAATTACAACATATATTGTGTGAATGTTTTGCTCTCCTTTCTTTCTTTTTTTTTTTTCTTTTTTTTTTAAATTGTTGTTGAAATAATAGTTCTGGATCTTAACTCTAGGAAAGATTCGACAGAAGGTAATTCTTGAAAGAGAACATATTTGTGTCGTTGTGGGCATGAGAATGAGATTTGATTTAGAAGATTTATCTGTGGAGCTCTCTTCTTTTTCTTCTTCTTCTTCTTGTCTCTCTGTCTCTGTCTCTGTCTCTTTCTCTCTCTCTCTCTCTCTCTCTCTCTCTCTCTCTCTCTCTCTCTCTCTCTCTTCTCTCTCGGCACACATCTGCTGCACTATGCTTGCTAACAGGGAAATGAATGCCGACAGGGAAATAAATTTTCAAATATGAAGATGAATAGACTATGAAGTAGTAGGAAAACAATAAGAGAAAAACGAGGCGTATTTTTTTCGAAAATCGGACAGCACTCAAACTATATGAGAGATACAACAATGGAATGCACTCGAAAGTGTATAGAACACATGGGAATAGAAGACGGGGGCTGTATTACACAGGAATGTCTGGCAAACAATGCATCCAAGCACCACCATCAAGGCATAGTGTGCCTGCAAAGCTAGACTGGTTCTGTGGTGGGGACAAGTTGCAGGAACGTTGGGGGATTCATCAACGGATGAATATTGCATGCACTTTTGATCTGAAATGTGGGCATGAGGAAGACACTGAGTGGAGCTTAGTGGTCACTTTTGTGGTGAAGTCTTCTTGGGTCAAGGATGACCACTGGACAATACAACTTTTTTTTTTAACGACAACCGGATTTAAACAGGTCACTCAGCTAGGAATAGCAATTACTTGGAGCTTTTGACAGACCTCCGTCTGTCTTCTTCAGCGGTGGTGTGGCTACTGGGTGAACTGGCGTTCAGTGCACATGACCACGGGTCGAACCCTGGTCATGTGACTGAACAATCAGGATGTTGTACACTGATGGCAAGGTGTATCTGCCCCGGTCCTGGTTGAGTGTAGGGTTGTTGGCGGCAATATGTATAGCCTCCTTCACCCTACGCTGAAACCGTCTATCGTCACGGTCGAGAACGCTGATGTTTTCATAATCGAGCTGATGTTGCTGGCGCGTGTAGGTGGCTGCCTACTGGTGATGATTCCCTTTTGTGTTCTGTCAAGCATTTTTGAGGTTTCTCTCAGTTTCCCCGACATAGTTCTCTTCACAGTCATGACAGTCTATTTGTAGATCACTCCAGACTTGTCCAGTTTGTCAGTTTTGTCCTTGGGGGCGACCAGCTGGCTGTGGATGGTTTTGATAGGTTTGGGATGTATGAAGACACTGGTTTTCCTGATCTTCCATCTCAAGGCTTCAGTCACACCACTGACATAGGGGATGGTGACATGTCCTTATGCCTGGTTTGGTCTTGTTTGGTGGTAGGATGCGGTGCGATCTTCTTGCTAGCCGGGATGTTCCACGCCCACTTCTCATAGCCTGATATAGTGAGAACCAGTTTGAGGTGTTCCATTTCCTGGTCTTTGACATCCTGTGTAGAGCAGATGGTGTTGGCCGATGGGTGAGGGTGCGTATCACTCCAAGTTTGTGTTCCAGTGGCTGGTGGCTTTCGAACTGTAGGTACTGGTCGGCGTGGGTAGGTTTGCAGTACACACTGAAGGAGAGGCTGTCCTCTGTCCGTGTAATGAGAATGCCTAGCATGGCAATCGAGTTGTTCTCCTCCATCTCATGAGTGAATTTGATAGCAGGGTGTTGACTGTTCAAATGGTTAGTGAAGTCTTCCACCAACTCCCTCTTGAGGATGGTCATGGTGTCGTCCATGTAGCAGCCCCAATAGCGAAGTCCTCCATGAAGAGGTTGGCTACAATGGGGCTGACTGGAGAGCCCATGGCTGCTCCTTCAGTCTGCTGGTAGAAGTTACCTTGGAACATGAAGTAAGTGGTGTTGAGACAGCGAGCCAGGAGTTCACAGATGCTGCCCACGGAAAGCGTAGTACGCTGGGGCAGAGTGTCGTCAGCCTGGAGTCTAGCTTTGATGATGTGGATGCTTTCTTCGATGGGGACGCTGGTGAACAATGCCGAAACATCATAATGATACCAGGCACTCGACAGGGGAAAGGGTGTAGTCTGCCAGTTTCTGAACCAAGTCCGTACTGTTGATGATATGGTGTTCTGTCGTGCCAACCAAAGGAGACAGGATGTCTGCCACAAATCTCGCCGTCTCATACATGAGGGAACCTCTGGAAGCAACTATAGGATGGAGAGGAACATCTTTCTTGTGCACCATCGGAAGGCCGTAGAACTTGGGGACATCAGTGGTTGATGGGTACAGTTTTCTGTAAAGGTCAAGGGAAAGTCCGCCCGCCTCCTTGAGACGTTTGAGCAGATCCTTGAGCTTGGTGGCATACCTGTTGGTAGGGTCTTTCTTGAGAGGCTGGTAGGTTTTTCTGTCATCCAACAGTTGGCTGGCCTTGTCATAGTACATGGACTTGGGCATGATGACCGTGGACCGACCCTTGTCGGCCGGGAATATCAAAATCGTGTCGTCTTTCCTAAGTCAGGCCAACACACGCCTCTCCTCAATAGGAATGTTGGGTTTCGGTGGTTGTGCTTGTTTCAGGATGTTGACACATTCCGACCTCAGATGGAATGCTCTTCTGTATGCGGGCCTATCTGTCTGCAGGCGGTTTCGATACTCGTGATGTAGTCCACGACGGGGAGTTTGTCTGGAGTCACAGCAAAATTGAGTCCCTTTTCCAGCACTCGCTGTTCAGAGTCAGAAAGTTCACGTTCCGATAAGTTCACAACCCATCTCTTCTTCACCCTGCGCATCTCTTCTTCAGTCACAGGTACAACTGGAATGTGATCGTTCTTGTCACGCTTCGATCTCGCCATTAGTTTCTCAAACTTACTTCTTCTTGCGCATGTGCACCTTGTTCCATTCCAAGTTTTTAATTGACTCAAGCCAAGTCCTTCACTTCCGCCAGTATCTCAGTCGGTACGTTTGCACTCAACCTGTCCGAACAGTGATGGATATGTTGTTCTAATCCCTCGATCCTCAGATTGATCTGCTTTACGCGCTCGTTCATCAGGGCCAGTTCCATACGGAATAGGATGTTGCTTGCAGCTTTTCCTTTGACCGATGACTTGATTTTTAGGCTGGTCAGTACGACACCATGATGTTTACAGTGTAGCGTGAAATGCAGGTGGTTTCGGAATCTCGCTGAGGCTCGGTGCGCTGCTTCCATTCACGAAAAATCTTGATGACCGTCCAGTTGAAATCGCGTACGAGACGTTGTGGAAGTTTTAACTGCTGAGGGGTAGACATAACGACTACCGGATTTAAACAGGTCACTCAGCTAGGAATAGCACTTGATTGGAGCTTTCAACAGACCACTGTCCGTCTTCTTCAGCAGTGGTGTGGCTACTGGGTGAACTGGCGTTTTATTGCACATGACCACGGGTCGAACCCTGGTCATGTGTCTCTAACAATGAGGGCGTTGTAAACCAATGGCAAGGTGCGTCTGCCCCGGTACTGGTTGAGTGTGGGGTTGTTGGTGGCAATATGTATAGCCTCCTTCACCCCACGCTGAAACCATATATTGTCACGGTCGAGAACGCTGATGTTATCATAATCGAACTGATGTTGCTGTTTTCATTTTTTTTTTTTTTTTGTTGTTTTTTTTTTTTTTTTTTTGCTGTCCCCAACCTCTGTGCCACCTCAGAGGCAGCGCACCCACGCCGCTCATTCCGACACCCCGTCCACAGCCACAGCCCGGTCGGCCCCGCTGCAGCCCCCAGCACTGGCAATCCACAGGGAGCAGTCTATGTCAAGTCGTCAAGAGGCAACCCACAGGAGGAGACACTGCACTGCTGCTGAGTCACTTCGGTGGTGTTCAGTGGCGCTGTTCTTATCTAACATACGCAGGACACCACCTACTCAGCCTCCTACTGATGACAATAATTGCCTAGTCGCGGAGCCGGCGTGAGTGAGCTCTCCATTCGTAGGGCGCCACCACGTCCGTCCAACGATGGCCCCTATGGACTCGCCGATACAGGACCCCGACTGAACCAAACCAAGGCCACAGACGTAGAGAGAGGACACCGGAATTGAGGTCACCATGAGAGCAAGGCATGAAGGGCCACAGAATTTGAGACATTTTTTTTATGCTGATTGATGAGAATGAGGATGATTAAGACGATGCTACGGATTTCCATTTCGGTCTGAGACTACATGACAGGGCTGTACTCTACGCTTCCTTTCATAATATATCCCGGCGTCAACCAGCCCGAGAGAGATACAGGCACCTGCAGTGCTGGTCAGGAAATTTGAGCAACACTCTCTCAGAAACGCATCCATTAAGTGGATGAAACTCGACTGTGTGGTCCTAGTCTCCCCAGCTGAGTCCGCAGCAAACTTAACTCTGGGTAGGAGCTGGTCAGGGCAGAAAAACCTACACGACTCTGATGGGATTTGAACCCACGATCTTCCAGCCGGCAGTCCGCGCGACGTTAACCACTTCGCCACGGCGGCTGGTGGACAATGCAACTTGAGTGTCGGGCTGGCTGCCCCTGTGTTCATAGCAGCGTAGATGGTGGCTGTGCACAACAGTACAGGCCGGCCAGTCTCCAGCGTGAAGCTGGCCTGTGTATGTGGCGCCTGCTCTGTCACACCTGCTGCGGTTCTGTGTGTGTGTGCACCCACTTGTCTTCTTCTAGCGCGGTCACCAACTCTTTCCCTGTTCGGAGATGCTGGTACAAGCTGTATGTATACCTTGTGAGGTCGGCTGCAGGTTTCTCCCCAAAGCTGGTGTTGATGCCAAGAGCTTTTTATGTCCTGCTCCAGCATCCTTGTACCACAGCTGCGGGGTGGCCAGTGGTATATGTCTCCCAGAGAGCATCTCTTCGTCAAGAAATTAGTGGACAGTGGTATGTCTCCCAGAGAGCATCTCTTCGTCAAGAAGTTAGTGGCCAGTGGTATGTCTCCCAGAGAGCAGCTCTTCGTCAAGAAGCCACTGGCCAGTGGTATGTCTCCCAGAGAACAGCTCTTCGTTAAGACGTCAGTGGCCAGTGGTATGTCTCCCAGAGAGCATCTCTTCGTCAAGAAGTCGGTGGACATGCGTCCAGGCTGTGGAGTCAGCGTCGGCTGTGACAATTACACGTTCGGAAGTCGGATTGGCGGGACAGCAGTGTTGGCCACTCTGTCTATTGACAGGACATCAGTGTTGGCCACTCTGTCTATTGACAGGACATCAGTGCTGGCTGCTCTGTCTATTGACAGGACATCAGTGCTGGCCACTCTGTCTATTGACATGACAACAGTGCTGGCCACTCTGTCTATTGACAGGACTTTGGTCCTGGCTGCTCTGTCTATTGACAGGACTTCGGTCCTGGCTGCTCTGTCTATTGACAGACATCACTGCTGGCCACTCTGTCTATTGACAGGACAACAGTGCTGGCCACTCTGTCTATTGACAGGACTTCGGTCCTGGCTGCTCTGTCTATTGACAGTACTTCAGTGCCAGTCACTTTCTCTTCTTCTGACAGGACTTCAGTGCTGTCACTCTGTCTCGCCAGGAGGTGCGCACGAATACAGCATTTTTTTTTCTCTTCTTTTCTCCTCCTTTACATGCTGAATTCCTTACCCCCCCACCCCCACCCACCCCCGCCCCTCCTCCCAAACCACCCCTTGTCTGGCACCTGCTGTCCATGCCTGACTGCCATACAACAACATGCTACAGACAGACGTTACACGCTGTCATCTTCCTCTTCATGGCGTCCTTGGGGTTGGCTCGTACTCCAGTCATGAGATCAGCGAAAGTTGTGGCACCAATCCTGATCCTCACGTCGACTGCTGTGACCCAGGACAATGCGCTGTTCAGGTGGAGCTGAGGTACGTAAACTGAAGACGAATTCAGTTTCATGGTCGTCGACTGTGATGAGAAGCCGTGCTATTCTATCCACGTTCGTCTGATGGTCGGCCCGATGGCGTGAGCTGTATGTGTGACTGACCTCCCGGCTGGACGTGGGCTGCATCACCTACAGCCAACACGTCTCTGATGAGGGCTTTACGTTCTGTCGTGCTGGCTCCGAAGCAGGGCAGGTTAAACAGACTGCTGTATGGTCTGGTGTTTAAGTGAAACCTTCCTGGTGCCGTGTCAACAGCGAGCTACACGAGCAGACAAAAAAAAAAATTACAAACTAAACAATAACAATGATAATAATGATGACAGTGATAATGATGCTGATGATGATAATGATGATGATGATGATGATGATGATGATGATGATGATGATAATAATAATAATAATAACAATAATAATAATAATAGTAATGATGATAATGATGATGATAGTGTAGATGGAGACGATGATCATGAGAACGATGACAACAACGACGACGACGACAACGTTGATGATGATGGTGGTGGTGGTGGTGGTGGTGGTGGTGGTGGTGGTGGTGGTTAGATAGGCAAATAAATGAATAGATAAGTAAACAAATACATGAAGAAATGAATGAATAAGTAAATATGTATATAGTTAACTGATAGATAGATAAATAAATAAATAAATAAATAAATAAATAAATAAATAAATAAATAAATAGAATGTGTAGAAGCAAGGACGTAACCTTGTTGGCTCTGCTGCTGATGGCGTTCAACAGTACCGTCCCTTCCACGCTGGGCCTGGAGGAACCACTCACACTCTGCAGCTTTGGCGAAGGGCAAATCTCTGGTGGATGGATAGGCGGGGGAAAGGCAGGGGTTTCTGGAAAACTCCCTCACCGCTGACCAGATCGAGTGTCTTGGTGGTGCACATCAAGGCGATTTGCAGATGCATTCGCTGTTCTCTACACACTTCTCCAAATGTTAGGGATAATTTTCAGCTCGGAACTCAAATTGTGATTCTGGGTAGACAGCCCGTGGCTGGAATCGACTGGACCCGAGCGAAGACTTCGCTAACGATGCTGAGAAGGGAGTGGCGTGTTTTGTCCTGCTTCTTCTGAGAGGCGAGGATCCCTAGCGTCTTGTATGAGGCGCCTTTCCGCCACAACTGGCATCGTACATTAAGCAGCGGAAGCACGTAAGACAGTGTCTGCCATGCCGACCTGATGGAACGGAATCCGGTCTGTCCCTGAGGCCTTGCCGGAGGGCAAGCTGCCAATGGTTGTGCTGAGGTCCTCTACCATCGTCTCGACGTCGAGCTCGTCCATGATGGTCAAATTATCTGTGACGTCAGGGATGGAGAGACTGTAATCTGGACGGAGGAGAGGTCTGAGAAGTGTACTACCTGTTTTCCATCTAAGGGCCTTTGTAATTACTTACCGGGTAAAGTATTTGAGCGCGGCTGTATTGCTGTAGACTGGCTCTTTGATGCTTTATGGGTGCCACTGTACATCCTCCTAATGTTGTCTTTTATGGCAGGGTCTTGCTGAGCTCTGATTAGTACTCATTGGCGTAAAAAATCTATACACAGACAGATAGATAGTTATATAGATTGTTTGGTAGATAGGTAAGACAGGCAGACAAATAGACAGACAGACAGACAGACAGACAGAGACAGAGACAGAGAGACAGAGACAGAGAGACAGAGACAGAAACACACACGTGAACATACATACAGCTTTACACACAAACGCACTTGTGACTCGGCCCACCAAATCACTAAAATGTAACTTAAGTAGCCTGAGAGGTTTTGCACGCTGCAAAAAGAAAATACATACATGTAAAGGGAAAAGAAGGAAAATAAAAATAGTGTGAAAAAAATGATTTTGTTTCCTTGCCTTGTCATATATCACATCTTTTTAATTTGTGCTCATTCAGTCTTTGCAGAGACATCGAAATCACATGTGTTCAACTTCAAGAAACAGCGGAGAGCTCCCCCTTTTAATTAACAACCAGATTTGTTCACTATTTCATTATGTTTCCTATAACTTCATTGCATGAAATATTGCCTAGGTCCTCGGGGACTGGCAAATATGTTTTACTTTACTGGTTGTCATAACACAGTATCATCAGAAATATCTTCAGCATAAAAAAAAAATGTTCTGACTTCACCAACATATACTACAGTCTTTGCTGTTGGGTCTTGCTTCAAAAATGCCACCGACATTTTTCACTATCTCCGCAACTTCTTCTTGAAATACGAAATATAATCTCTACCTGTGCCTCTTGTGTCCCCGTAAGTAAAACAGTGAACAATCTGTCCTCCGTCTAAATAGGGAAAGGTTCCTGACAAGAGAAAAGGAAAACGTCAATTGATGTTCTCGTTTTAACAAATGTGTACAGGTTTTTTGTTTGTTTGTTTATTGTTTTTCAAGGT
>JADBJO010000354.1:415000-422500 GCA_016801955.1 Conus betulinus | reverse complement strand
AATTACTGTGCAGTAGATATACCATAAACAGCAACGAAGTTTGTAGATACTATAGCAGGTAAGAGATTCACAAAAGCCCAGAAAGACAGGGCTACAATCTTTCAGAATTGGTCAGGCAACACAGCCAAGAACTGTGGAGCCACGCACCTTACAACCAGGCTGAATTCTGACACCTGCTAATACCACCAGGGCAGGTCATCACAGTCAGGCTCCGGACCGTCCACAAACACATTCATCACTTCCATGCGAAATTCCGAATGGATTAGTCCGACAGGTGCCCCCTTTTCTTCTTAAAAACCGCCAATATGACAACAACAGAACGTCTACCGTATGCGTGCCCCTGGACTGATGATCTGTGGTCGCAGTTCTGGCCTGGGGAGGTAGAGGTGGTGTTTGGAGGGGGGGGGGGGATCAGTGTCAGGAAGGTGATTGGTATCCTGGAGGACCTGTTGCCCACTGCAGCCTCCATGCAAAATGCTGGTATCCACTCCTGAGAAGTGATCGAGAAGATGTAATAGAAAACTTCAGTTGCTGATTTACTCTCTCATCTCAGCAGCAGACGTGTCTCATTATGGATCTACACTTCGCCCATGTGTTTGGTTTAAATGAATTAGTTCAATGCTAGATGTCATTAAGGATAGATGAGTTATGCCTGATTTGAGGACTGCTTATGTCCCTACGCTTTTGCTAGGGAACAGGGCTGTGGGAGCAAAAACCTAACAAGCGACAGTAAAAAGGAGGTCATGTTGAAGTGTAGATCCATGATGAGACTCGAGAGGTGCTGAAAAGAGAGAGTAAACCAGTCAAAAAATCTTTATGTCTGTAGCAGGCAATGTTACGTTCTCAAAGTTGGTTAAGGCAGACTGGAAACATGTAATGATGAAGATCATCAGCAGTGAACTCTGACTGTTGAAATCAGTCTCAGTCTAATGATGAAGACCATCAGCAGTGAACTCTGACTGTTGAAGTCAGTCTCAGTCTAATGATGAAGACCATCAGCAGTGAACTCGGGCTGTTGAAGTCAGTCTGAGTCTCATGAGGAGCATCAGCTGTCCTGAAAGGCGACTAGGAAAAGATGTGGATTGGTGATGACGTTAGGTCTGATGATGATGTGAATGTGAGGAGGATCATCAGATGTGGATTGGTGATGACGTTAGGTCTGATGATGATGTGAATGTGAGGAGGATCATCGGATGTGGATTGGTGATGACGTTAGGTCTGATGATGGTGTGAATGTGAGGAGGATCACCAGATGTGGATTGGTGATGACGTTAGGTCTGATGATGATGTGAATGTGAGGAGGATCACCAGATGTGGATTGGTGATGACGTTAGGTCTGATGATGTGAATGTGAGGAGGATCACCAGATGTGGATTGGTGATGACGCTAGGTCTGATGATGGTGTGAATATGATGAGGATCACCAGATGTGGATTGGTGATGACGTGAGGGTCTGATGATGGTGTGAATGTGAGGAGGATCATCAGATGTGGATTGGTGATGACGTTAGGTCTGATGATGTGAATGTGAGGAGGATCACCAGATGTGGATTGGTGATGACGCTAGGTCTGATGATGGTGTGAATATGATGAGGATCACCAGATGTGGATTGGTGATGACGTGAGGTCTGATGATGGTGTGAATGTGAGGAGGATCACCAGATGTGGATTGGTGATGACGTAGGTCTGATGATGGTGTGAATGTGAGGAGGATCACCAGATGTGGATTGGTGATGACGTTAGGTCTGATGATGGTGTGAATGTGAGGAGGATCACCAGATGTGGATTGGTGATGACGTTAGGTCTGATGATGGTGTGAATGTGAGGAGGATCACCAGATGTGGATTGGTGATGACGTTAGGTCTGATGATGGTGTGAATGTGAGAGGAGGATCACCAGATGTGGATTGGTGATGACGTTAGGTCTGATGATGGTGTGAATGTGAGGAGGATCATCAGATGTGAATTGGTGATGACGCTAGGTCTGATGATGTGAATATGAGGAGAATCATCAAATGTGGATTGGTGATGACGTTAGGTCTGATGATGGTGTGAATATGATGAGGATCATCAGATGAGGATTGGTGATGACGTTAGGGCTGATGATGATGTGAATGTGATGAGGATCATCAGATGTGGATTGTTGATGACATTAAGTCTGATTATGATGTGAATGTGATGAAAGACAACTGGGAAAACACGTTGATTGTTGATGACGTTAAGTCTGATTATGATGTGAATGTGATGAGGTTTGTATATAAAGTAGGTAAAAAATCTCATAATTATAGATGAGCAGAAAAACACTTGAAAAATTGGTGAGTAGAGAAAATGCATATTAGTCAATATCTGTACAAAAAAATAAAGTAATTTACTTACCATCTTGGTGGTGAAAATGGGCTCCATTTTTTCCATTTTCAGCACTTTTGCACCCATCGGAAATACATATACTAAGTGTTCCTTAGCAGCTCAGAAATGTTCTACATCACATTCTAGCACAGCTGGAGTCACTGAAGGCACAGAAGATATAATATTGAATCACAAGCAGGTGATGGAGAATGTGAAATACAAAAATAAAATGTGTTTTTACAGGATGAAAAACAAAAAAAAAGAAAAGTTCACACTGTGCACAAAGCACTGGTGATGCATCACTGGCAGAATTCTTTTCTGGAGTGGAAAAGCTCATGGCGAGTGACATAGCATCCTGGGCACAGCTTCACACACGGTGGCAAACCATGGGCTGCAAGATGCTTGTTGTAGAGAATAGACCCCTGAATAAGACTCAAGGTCAGAAGATGAAAAAAACAGCTTCTTCCACCACTTCATGGTCTTCCTATTCAGGGGCATGTAGGCCATGTGCTGATCACTCATGTCTATTCCTGCCATGTACTCCTATACTGCTGCTGGTTTCTGTCTCTCAGGGCGGTGCCATGTTGTGAAGCTCATCGTGGTGGTTGGCAGCATCACTGTCGTCAGCAGGTGTACAGGTTTTTTGTTGTTTTTTTTTTTTGGGGGGGGGTTTGTCCTGCCACCTCAGCACAGCAACATGACCGGCAGCCATACACACAAAAATGATCATATGCGCTTTTTCTGTTCTTTTTCTTATGTATCTATGTATTCCATTGTTTGTAATAAACATGTATGTGTATGTGTGAGTATGTGTGTGGTTGTTGTTGTTGTGTTGTTATAGTTGTTGTTTTCGTTCTTGTTGTTTTGCTGTTGCTGTTGTTGCTGCTGATGATTTTTTTCAAGGAGAATTAATGCAGACAGAATCACACGAGTACGGATGAGCATGGTGTTACCAGCAAGATGTCAAGCGGGGCAAATCACAAACACGAATTATCATTACACAGCCCTGTTGGCAGCAGGAATGGCGCTGTACCCGGAATCCTCTTCAGAAGGGACTGATACCACAGGGCAAAAGCTTGACAGTGTCTTTAGTTGTACTAGTTTCACCTCTTAGCGAAACAGCTGAGATGAAGGATTTCTGCAACAGGTCGCTTTGGGGGGGGGGGGGGGGGGGGGGGGGGGGGGGGGGGTGGGGGGGGGGGGGGGGGGGGGGGGGGGGGGGGGGGTGGGGGGGGGGGGGGGGGGGGGGGGGGGGGGGGGGGTCTTTTGCCGATGGGCTCTTAAGTCATTGAATGCAGACTGGTACACACCCATTGAAATTCTTCTGTAGAGAGCGTGTTGTGTCGCGCCCAGAGGCAGTCTTTCAGGCGTTTCAAGTGTCCCAATACAACCTACGTTAAACCAGTTTGGTCTTGATATGTCTATGTTGACGAGCAAGTAGGGCTGAAGAATCGTTAGCCTCTAGGCCTTACGTTCAGTCTCTATCTGAGACAATAAGAGCAAGTGGACGGTAATGCATGCCCCCTCCCTACAGCGTAATTTTGGCTCGAAGGCTGGCTGCTTACACTGTGTCTCGAGCACTGGTGTGCGCACGAGCCGTTTGGGGCATGCTGCTGTTCATGGGTGTATTCTGCTAGAGGCGATTAAAGAAAAAAAAAAAGGGAAGGATAGAAGGACAGAAAGAAAAAAAAAGAAAGAAAGATAGATAGATAGAAAGAAGGAAAGGTGGAAGGATGAAAGTAAGGAAAGAAAGCAGGGAAAAAAAACTTGGAGCCGTTTGGGGCATGCAGCTTTTCACGGGTGTGTTCTGGTAGAAGAGGTCCCTAACACACACACACACACACACACACACACACACACACACACACACACACACGTTTTATATCACTTAATGTGGAAAGATGTTAAATTGAAGACAACAACAAACAACAACAACACACACACACACACACACACACACACACACACACACACACACACACACACGGGTGTGCTGCTGTTTGCGGAGGGGGGGGGGGGGGGGGGGGGGGGTAGAGGGAGATTAAAGAAATAACCATTGGTTGTCAGTGGCAGCTGACCAGAAAGCTGTGCGCGGGATCATCATTTCTTTTTTAATAATGTCACGTAGACGTGCCATTATTGTTGATATATATTCGTCTGGCGATTAATCAAAAAAAGATAAATAAACAAACAAAACAAACAAACAAACAAACAAACCTGCTCGTTTTCAGACCAGAGTTTTAACTACTACAGCTGCTACGATCATGAACAGAATTAAAGCCCAAAGGGGCAGAACTCTAACTGGATGTTCTGAACTCTCAACTTCAAATGGTGACAAAGTAGATCACTGTCACAGATTACGCTCTAAACATCGACAGACATTGCGCGTGCGCGCGCACGCGCGTGCGTGCGTGCGTGTGTGTGTGTGTGTGTGCAGTTACCTATGAGATACGTACGCCTCCAACAAAGCATTTTTTTTCAGAAAGTTTCGTTTTACACTTGCTCTCTCAGACCTGTGTGTTCCTGCAACAAGTAGGAACCTTTAAGAAGGAGAGTGTTCTCATGGTACTTACACAGGTACTCGGTACAAAGGCGCCGTGATATTCAAAGTGTTTTCATCAACCCTCTTAACGAGTCGTAGGTTGATAGTTTCGTCGCTCGTGGGAAGAGCAGATCTTACAAGAATAATGGAAATGAAAGCATTCTCTTCCCTAATACCTGAAAATCATCTGTACACCTGTGAGAAATATTCCATAACATGTTCTCTCTCTCTCTCTCTCTCTCTCTCTCTCTCTCTCTCGCTCTCGCTCTCTCTTTTCATGATTTTCTCTATGTACAGCTTCAAAAGCTGCCCTACCCCTTTGTCCAAGTGATGACAGTGACGCCAATTGTGGAGCTGATTGTGGCTGCAGGACATCACCCGAAGAGAGCTGTTGGCCCGTGATCAGCCTGCTGTCCTAGTTCTACTGCCCCTGACACTGGGCTGTGACGGATTCAACAGAGAGTTGACATCCGGTGGATCCATGGATCAGTCATTGACCATCTTCATCATCATCATCATCTTCTTCTTCTTCTTCTTCTTCTCTTCTTCTTCTTCTTCTTCTTCTTCTTCTTCACCATCATCATTATCATCATCATCGCCATCATCTTCTTCATCGTCATCGTCATGATTATATTATTCTCTTTCGCCTCCTCCTGCTTATCATAATCATCATCATCATCGTCGTCGTCGTCGTCGTCGTCGTCGTCGTCGTCGACGACGACGACGACAAGAAGAAGAAAAAAGAACAAACAACAACACAACAACAACCACAACCAACAACCACAACAACAACCACAACAGCGACAACAATCACATACTACTGCTACTGCTGCTACTACAACGGTGACTGCAGTGATGAAATATGGGCTGGCACACGCTCCCTTGGAGGTACTGTCGTGTCACAAACCATGGCCATCACGCAATGGCATCAACCAAGGAGCATCATGTCCCTTGACGGCTTAATGGACTCCTCTGGGTCCCATCCGTATCTTGGGCTGTGTCTTTTTCTTCGCTACAAGAAGTTAGATTTTCAGTTGGCTCCACTGTGGTGTCTCAGGAAATGTCGTCACTCAATGCTGAATGTGTTAGTTTCTTATAAAGAAAAATCTGTAGTAAACAACAACAAGAAAAATGATGGCTTTTTTGTTACCTCTCTCTCTCTCTCTCTCCATCTCTCTCTCTCTCTCTCTCTCCTCTCTCTCTCTCTCTCTCTGTGTGTGTGTGTGTGTGTGTGTTGTGTGTGTGTGTGTGTGTGTGTGTGTGTGTGTGTGACACATTAAAACAGTGTGTGTGACACATTAAAACAGTAAAAGCTGCAGAAGCACAACCAGCACAAAGAGAAAGAAATACAAAGGAAGGAAAGAAGGAAAGAAAGGAAGGAGAAAGAAAGAAAGGGAATCTTCGCAGATCTTTTGCGCCTACCCTGACACGTGTTACATCGTTCACAGTACTTTCTCCAGACATGAAGATATAGAAATTTTTGTTGTTGTTGTTGTTGTTGTTTGTTGTTGTTTGTTTGGTTTTTGGTTTTTTTTTTTTCGTTTTTTCAGGGGGGGGGGGGGAGGGGGGAGGAGTTGTTGTTTTGGGGTTTGTTGTTGTTGTTAGTTGTTGTTTTGTTTTGTGTTGTGGGGGGGGGGGGTTGTTTGTGTTTGTTTGTTTGTTTTTTGGGAGGCCGTTTAGATTGTTTGTTTTGGGGGTTTGTTGTTGTTGTAGTTGTCGTTGTTGTTGTCGTTGTTGTTGTTGTTGTTTTTCTTTCGCCTTGCTTCACCTCTTATTGTGTGTCCTATGTCTCGTGGTTTTTTGCTTCACTGGTTTCATTTGACAGTTATGTCCTGTTCTTTTTTTACTTTAAGGCTTGTTTTTTAATTGCTCTTGACTTTCTGCATATTTTCCATCTTCCCATTTTTCAGCGTATCAGATGCTTTTTGTGTGGAGGTGTATGTCAAAATGACTGCTTTGGTGTTTTTTCCCCTGTGTTTTGATTGGAAACTTCATTTTTTTTTTCCTTTTGGGGGGGGGGGGGGGGGGGGGGGTGGGCAGTGGGCAGAGTACAGCAAAAATAAATCAAATGCATACAAACATACATATATTCATACCAGCCGCCGTGGCGAAGTGGTTAGCGTCGCGGACTCCCGGCTGGGAGGTCGTGGGTTCGAATCCCAGAAGTCATGTGGGTTTTTCTGCCCCGACCGGCTCCTACCCAGAGTTGAGTTTGCTGCGGACTCAGTTGGGAAGACTGGGACCACACAGTCGAGTTTCATCCACTTAATGGATGCGTTTCTGAGAGTGTTGCTCAAAAATTTCCTGACCAACACTGCAGGTGCCTGTATTTCTCGGGCCTGGTTGACGCCGGAATATATTATGAAAGGAAGCGTAGAGTACAGCCCTGTCATGTAGTCTCAGACCGAAATGGAAATCCGTAGCATCATCATAATCATCCTCATTCTCATCGATCAGCATAAAAAAAGTCTCAAATTCTGTGGCCTTTCGTGCCCTGCTCTCATGGTGACCTCAGTTTCGATGTCCTCTCCACGTCTGTGGCCATGGTTTGGTTCCGTCGCGGTCACCGGTATCGGCGGGTCCATGGGGGCTGTGTCGTTGGACGGACGTGGTGG
>JADBJO010000354.1:405000-412500 GCA_016801955.1 Conus betulinus | reverse complement strand
CACGCGCGCGCGCGTGCGCACACACACACACACACACACACACACACACACACACACACACACACACACACATGCGCCCACGCACACATATACACACACGTATACATGCACTACACACAGACCCGGTAGGCAGGCACTCAAGGTCTGACCAGCGCGTTGGGCTGATGCGTAGGTCAGACATCCGCTGAGTCGTAGCCAGTGGACCCTCTTCTTCAATTGTCTCATCTTTGTTGTTAATTCATTTATCCATCAGCTTCAAACCATGCATAGTGTGGTCTCAAAACTTAGCGGATGTGGTGTAGCGTATATGGACTAGTCCGCACGCAGTGATGCCTCCTTGATGAAACTCGCTGTGTGTGTGTGTGTGTGTGTGTGTGTGTGTGTGTGTGTGTGTGTGTGTGTGTGTGTGTGTGTGTTTTTGACGGATGCACGCATACACACACATATGCACCCCTCCCTGAGAGAGAGACAGACAGACGGACAGGGTAGGCTTTGTGATAGATTTCTAGACCTAAAGCAGACTTGAAACTTCCTTTCAAAGTCTGCAAATCTGAGTCAAAAATATCATTAAGATGTGTGATAGGGAAACATATATTGCCATATTTGCCTAGACGAGTGTTTCCTGCCAACAATATCATAATTATATGTATGCAGCATTTCTTGTAAAGCTGCACATAGTTTGACCAGACTCGGTCTTCTCGTGGATTTCAAGAGCATACAATGTGAAACGTGTGTGTGTGTGTGTGTGTGTGTGTGTGTGTGTGTGTGTGTGTGTGTGTGTGTGTGTGTGTGTGTGTGTGTGCGAGCGTGCGTGCGTGCATGCGCGTGTGCGTGCGTGCGTGCGTGTGTGTGTGTGTGTTTAAATTCTGCATGCGCTACATTGTTTACAGAACTGCACGTCAGAAGACTTTTATCAAAATCAAATGTTTTTATTCATTTCTTTCCATGACGTTTCGGTTTCTTTTTTTCTTTTTTTCTTTTTTTTTTTTTCTTTTTTTTTTTTTTTTTTTTTTTTTTTTTTTTTTTTTTTCTCTGAATTTCCATACGTGAGGTAAGACTCCAAGCACGTTTGGAAAAGTTGTACACTTTCGTGTGTCCTCTCTAAACAAATGGCCTGTTCCGTTTACGCTCCGTCTCAAAATACCCGACATGTATTTCATATTACCCAATCTTCCCCTACTCGACAGATACAAATCAATTTGTCTGCACGAGTGGCAGGTGGCGATGTATTCGCTGTTGTGACATAATTTGTGTTATCACTTTTACGTGCACAAACCCTGCTTCCTTGTCACAGTGGTTTATACCAATGACTGCTTTTATTGGTCTATCCTTTAATAAGGTTTTTTTTTAATTACTTGTGAGTTAACTTCAACCAGGTGACAGCCCTGATACGGCCCTTTGCGGTCGGTACGGCTATAGGCAACATTACCTAACCATTCCGCATTCATGGTGATTATTGTGCCAGTTCCTAAGCCAGGGGAGGCAACGCCTCTCATGCATCTCGATGACATCAGGACTTGTTTCCCTTTCTATCATCATCAGGCCGTCAGAAATCGACGTCGTTCTTTTCTGCTGGTCCCTGTCCACCTTCAGGTAAGGAGAAATTCCACCTGACTTTTTTTTTTTCTGAGGTAGAGACTGAAGTCTTCATTGATAAACACGGTGCTTCCTTGGAGCTTTCTCTATGCCCTGCCCTCAGAATTGTCACTCCTTCTTCAGGAGGGAAAAATGCACAGCAAACAACATAAATGAATAGTGTGTGTGTGTGTGTGTGTGTGTGTGTGTGTGTGTGTGTGTGTGTGTGTGCGTGCGTGCGTGCGTGCGTGCGTGTGTGTGTGCGTGCGTGCGTGTCCATTGACTCGACTGACCCTATCAAACTTGACGTTGTCGCTTCTTTCCAGACTGTCTATCGTCAAGTCTTTCAACGCGTGTTTACAGTCTTCACCCGTCTCTTGCGCCTGCTTGGGTCTACAGTGAACGACGATCTTGTTGCTCCTCGATCGGTCCTCTAGTTTGCTGGGTCACACTTCCACATTGTGAAATCTGGCTGAGACCCTCTGGCTTCTCTTTACACACTGCTGGTTTGACTAACCCGGAGTTTCTGAACCATGTGCCAGTGATTCTGCATCTTCGTTCAAATGGAGGAAAACCTTCTTCTGCTCCGCTGTCTGTTCTAAAAGCTGTGAAAGTTGTCGCTCACACACAACAACTAGGGGAGAAGACTGGTTCAAGAACAGAGCTGCTTTTTTCCCTGCTGAATGAATAGGCTGCTGTGCATTGTCTCCCAGGTTCCTCAGACCCCTAACCGCACACGATCTCTGGCTTTCACTGGTACAGTTAAAACTCTTCTTGCTCCCCTGTCTTCTACGCCACCTCAGTGGCACCGTTCTTACTCCGCTATTTCAAACCGACACCCCTGCCACCGCTTCTCGCCCCCCCCCCCCCCCCCCCCCCCCCCCCCCCCCCCCCCTCCCCTAACTCGACAGCCACAGCCTGGCCCGCCCTGCCCCACCACAGCCCCGGTACTGACAATCCACAGCAAGCAATGTCAAGTCATCACGAGGCAACCCCTCCAGAGGAGGCACTGCCCTGCTGCCCAGTCGTGTTCAGTGGTGACTGTTGTGATCCAACATGTACAGGACACCACCTACTAAGCCCCCTACAGACGACAATGATTGCTTAGTCACGGAGCCGGTGTGAATGAGCTCTCCCTCTGGAGGGCGCCACCACGTCTATCCAACGACAGCCCCCTTGGACTCGCCAATACCGGCAACCCCGACGGAACCAAACCAAAGCCATAGACGTGGAGTGGACAATGGAACGGAGGTCACCATGGCAGCAGGGCATGAAGAACCACAGAATTTGAGACTTAAAAAAAAAAATTCTGATCGATGGAACTGAGGACGATGAAGATGACACTATGGACACCCATTCCGGTCTGAGACTGCATGACAGGCGTACTTTCATAATATATCAACCAGGTCCGAAAGATACAGACACCTGCAGTGTTGGTCAGGAAATTTGAGCAACACTCTCAAAGACGCGTCCATTGAATTGATAAAACATGACTGTGTGATCCAAGTCTCCCCAGCTGAGCCCGTAGCAAACTCAACTCTGGGTTGAAGCTGGTCCGGGCAGAAAAATCCCACATGGTTCCGATGGGAATCTAACCTACGACCTCCCAGCTGGAAGTCTGCAATGCTAATTACTTCACCACAGCTGCTGGTGGTACTGATGAAAATTATCCATTGGTTGCTGTAACGAGGAAGGACGGATGTTGATGACTGAATGTTTACGAATTGCGAACGAAAATTAGAATGAGGACCACTCAGACCACTTACTTCTATTCAATGTAAGATGTCGTACAGAATTTTCTCTTTGACACGGCAAAGAATGAAACTCATGCAGACTGTCGCACAAAAATTCAAATCCTGTTCTAAAGCTTAGAGTTGCCTTAAATTAAGCAGGATATCTGAGCTGCACTGAGTACAGGTTTCAGGATTGTACACTGCTGGCGAGTTGCGTAATCGTCGTGACATCAGGAGAACACACATAACAACTCATCTGTCTGGGCATGAGTTTATCAATTTCTTTCACACACACGCACAGAGAGAGAGAGAGAGAGAGAGAGAGAGAGAGAGAGAGAGAGAGAGAGAGAGGGGGGGGGGGGGGGGGGGGGGGGGCACGTCAACTTTCTTGGAAATCTGATAGTGTGATTGCAATGAAAGGTTGTTGAAAGTAACACATTACTTTTTGTTGTTTTTTCAGACTAATGGAGAGCGATGCTGTGGTGTTTGGATTTTCTTCTTTTGATCTCTTTTCTAAGTATGTATGTCCGAACGTATGTACTTACGTACATACGTATGCATATATGTATATTGATGTGTGTGTGTGTGTGTGTGTGTGTGTGAGTGTGTGATTTTTTTTTCCCTTGCAACTGTCTTCATAGTTCTTGAGGCTGGTTTTGTTGCTGTAATCCTTAAAAAAAAAAAAAAAAAAAAAAAAAAAAAAAAAAAAGTCGGATTGAAATAATGTGAAGGATAATGTCAGGGAGGGACAGGAGGGGGGAGGGGTGTTGTGGAGTTTCGGGGTCTCTCCCTGTCACGCTCAGTTATTGTAGACATGTATTCAACATTCCGTTTCTGGAAATCCATTCCCAGACTCACACAAATTACGCTTTCCGTCCATGACCTGGCCAGACAACGTCAACTCGTCTTACAGGAGAAACGTCAGGTGTCTTCCTCTCCAGCCCATCTCTGCCCTAACCAGATCCTAACTAGGACTTCGTGGTGAGGATACAGGCAAGGCTTACACCTATCTGTTTGATCACTTACAATGACAAACACTCTGACATTGTCTGATGGACATTAGGGCTGGTTTGTTTGGAATGTATCTCTCCACTAAAATGGTAGGTGGTTAATGTTGCATTGCTGCTCACCGCGATGAGCATCTCATTGCGTAATGATATCCAGTGTGTGCGTGTTTGCATACGTGCGTGTGTGAGAGCACGCATGTGTGTGTGTTCATTGTATTTTCTCATCTTTCCCACACGGTAATATGTTCTCCCTGGCTTGACCCTTGCTCACATCACATTTTCCTCGTGCATTGTGCAGCACAGCTTCTTTCAAACTGCCCTGAAGTGAGTTTATGCCACTTTATTTTCACTGAATGTACACATTAGTCAGAAACTGACTGATCATGTTACAGTGATTGCAAATATATTTGTTTGATTCTGTGGGGAATAGGGGTGATATTATCAGTTGCACCATATTAATATATGTAATGATATATATGTATCAAACACATTGGGTAATATAGCTATACAAGTATAGTGCAATTTTCGTATGAGAGTTCGAATAGGTATTAATACTGCCTTCGTAGTGAGTTCCTCAAAATTTTGTTTAGTCCAGAGACTGGTCCGTCTTTTTTCTGGAAAGACCATTCGTCCTGTTAAAATACACTGCTTTCTCAGGGCATCAGTTGCCAAACGCAATGCCTTGTGCGTTGGTCAGTGTCCCTTTAAGATCCTGAGGCTGAAACAAGACCACTCTGGCTCTGTCCTGTGTGATGGCTGACTAACTTGCTGTCTTGCATCCGACTCTTGGATGAATCGTGTTATGGCAGCAAGTATCATTTTACTTTTCCTTCTTCAAAGTTATGCAAGATTAGATGAATCACGTGTGTGTGTGTGTGCGTGTGTGTGTGTGTGTGTGGCCGCGCACACACTAACACATACACATGCACGTACGCATGTACATGCGTACGTGCATGTGTATGTGTTAGTGTGTGCGCGCCACCGCATGCGTCTGTAACTTCTTTCTCTTATTCATGACATGTTCATGCTTATAATGAAAGGATCCTGTTTCAGCCTTTTTAAATGCACACACACACACACACTAATCAGACACACCAAAAAGACACTTCAACATAATAATAACAAATTCCAATATATTTTAGCAAAAGAGTACAACGAACATATGATTCAACATCAACATCACATCCTTCACCTGCAGTCGTACACCCTTTAAACGCCTCATTTAGATACATGCAAACACTCTTCAGCATATTGTTGATGACAAGGCTGTTTTGAACAGGCATGCATTTGCATAAAAAATCTGTGGAGTATATTCTTGCCGAAGGTCACACAGACTAGGACAGCAAAACACAATATGTTTAACAATTATGTTCTTTTTCATCTTTGCACAAAGGGCATGTTACAGAATTAGTCGATACCCGACTATACTGGAGTCGATGTATTACAATGTCTGTTACTCTGAATCTAGGTAACATTTGATACGTTTGTCATGCAGAAACGCATTTATAGGTTTAACTCTGTGCTGGGGCCATACCATTACAAATGCATTCTGCTATACAGTTCTCAAATGCTTGGAACCCATGTGTGTTTACCAATCGAGTCTAGCCAAACCAGCATCTCATAAGCTTTCACAGGCAATCTATTTCCATCCATAAATGATATCTTTAAGCCAATATCTGAGACACTAAACCGATGTGTTTACAGAAACAGGCTAAGTCCTGTCTCTCCACATATTAAATCATTCCACGTTACAAACTGTTCCCTTAATTAAAAATTTCTTCAATGCAAATAAGTGGATCTTTTTCCTTACAAGCAACTGCTTTACCTAATCCCCATATTTCAGCAGTGTACATAGCAATAGGTAGATTGTCAAACATGGTAAAAGATACAGCAATTGAATTATTCTTAAGTATGTAAACCTTCAGCATAATACACAGCAAGGCATTTTTTTGCTGAACAGTAAAGGCCTGTAGATCAGTAATACCACTGTCGATATCATAAAAGATATCACAGTGAATTTTCTGGGGGCATATAAGCACAAATGTATAAAACATCCTTTGACAAGCCAAAAAGATGCTTGCGAATAAGGAACCCAACAGCATTTTTATCATCAGTATGCACCTCTTGAACATTTGTGAAAGCTGCTTTCTGACCAGACATATAACCCCACTAGAAAGCCTCCCTTGCTTTGTAAAATGAAAGCATGTTTACAGCACACTTTATAATTTCTATACACATTAACTTGAAAGTCATCCACAAAATTTTCAATAAAAAAAAACATAAAACCAAAAGAAGCTATACAGGACACAAAATCTTCCACAACAAACCTTGAAAGCAAACCACAGAGATTCCATTGTAAAATTTAGACAGGATTTCCATTCACTCCTGGACTATTCATATTGTCTTAACCTCTCACACGATCTTCGCCTTTCTCACTTTCATAATAATTATAAAGATGATCTGAACTGCTTCCCACAGTTTCTGAACGAACACGTGAACAGGGGCCAAAGAGCTGTTATTCATTAAAGAAACACTCTCTTGGTTAGACAAAGCGGCCATAACAGAATTGTCAGAACAGAGACTGATTTCCTCACAAGGTATGCAGCTGCTGTCATGTTTTATCAAAAAGACTAATTTTATCTGCCTGTGTTTCGCTCACAGGTTTATTGACACCAGCATTACCTGTGTGAACACTATCACAAGCACCTGCCACCGACACCAATGCTCGACCTGCACGTGAGCTTTTTTCAAACAATTTACAGTCTCTCAGACTAACTAGCTTATCCCTTCCTTCTCTCATCTGCTCTTAACAACCCAAGGTCATCTTTCCTTCTGGCAAAGTTCATTTATCCCTTATACAGTTAAAAAGTCGCGTGCGTTTCCTCTATATGATCCACTGAGTCACTTTCACCCCACTTTTCCTTTTTTCTTACAATTACTTTCTGGTTTCTCTCTACAGAGCTTGTGGATGCGGATCTGTAGAGCATCTTCTGAGAAGAAGAGAATCGGTTCTGTAGCCTGGGATCAAGCGAGGACAGCCAGACGACAGGGACTGGGCCTTGTGGACCACAGACGACGGGCTGCGGGTCGGCACCATAACTGGCGTCTAGAGAAGGCCAACAGACAGGCTGGAGGCTGGTGCACCACCACTGGGGACTGGTGTGGGCCAGAACTTGACACCACTG